>JAOPHQ010006640.1:32500-64375 GCA_030340625.1 Merluccius polli
AGTCTCCCTCCATTGTGGAAGGTCACCTTTGAACCACTTCCTGTCTGTCTGCCGGTATGTTCTATGTTGAGCTGCATTAATTCATCTTTATATTATTTTGATCTTGGTTATGTTTTGGTTATTGGTTCTCCACTACCTGTTTATGTATTTATTTGGCTGAAATAAAAAAACCTTTTTGTTAAAACTGCCTGCATTCCTGTTTGTGTGCGTTTGGTCCCTGATCACAGTGTGTGTGTGTGTGTGTGTGTGCCACCCTACCCTGTGAACACTGGGGGATCCCACAGTCCTGGTGTCTGAGATGTGGGCGAGGGTCCGTGGTGAAGCACCAGGGACCGAGAGTGGAGTTGTCCGGGTTCCGGCACAAATTATCCCTCAAGTCATTCTTCCTGTACTTCTTAGACATAAACCTGGTGGGAGAAGAGACAGATGCAGCGATCGGTTCACACATTCCTGGTGGAAGTCCCAGCTTTTTTCACACTATTATTATCAAGGCCCCCACATGCTCTAATGCTGTTTTATCAACAAACAACCAACAAGACATATGTGGTTGTGATATAGAAGGAACATCTTAAGGCTAAACTCTGCGGTGCTTTAAAGCTATAACCAGCGTCTAGCGCCCAAAGCAGACGGACTGCGAATTTTGGTTCATATATGTAGCGTGACCCAAAAAATAAATATAATCATATCGTTTTAACGGGGCACATGGAGCCTTCATTTATAGAGGCTGAAAAAAGTAGGATGAAGGAATGCATGACATCAAATATGATTTACAAAACCATTGTTTATTAAAGTTCCCATATTGTGCAAAACCATTGTATTTTTGTACACCATGAACCATTTACATTGCTCCACCCACAGCTGAGCTTGGTAAGGAGGCTGGAAACTAAAACAAAGCTGATTTTACCTGCACTTCTATTTTGTTTTAGTTTGTGTTGCATTTTTCATTGTAGTTTTTATTTAGTTTTCGGGTTTTTTTAAAACTTTATTTTAATTTATATTTCAGTTAACAAAATTATATTTCCACAGCTAATTTTAGTCTTAGTGTTTGTTAACTATAATCTGGTACATACGTCGTCCAGTGTGGTGAATCCAAACATAAATAATAATCAGGGATTTAATTAAGAGGGGAGTGATTATCTCATAGAAAATGCAAAGCCATGATTGATGTACATGACATGGCTCTGTATGTAAGAGTAAACAGTGATAAATCACTTGTCGAGGCAAAGCACAGGGCTGCGGTCAGTGGCCCATGATGATGCAGTCTGTTCCGATGGTGACCACAACATGAGTGTAGAAGGCGGTCAACTTTGTGTGTGCTTTCCCCCCAAATTAGGAATCAAGGGAGGGACGAGGATCAACAAAGTTGTCTCAGTCAAGTGGGTAATGACTAAAACACTGATAAGAAAGCAATTTCATCTTGTGTGTGTGTGTGTGTGGGGGGGGGGGGGGGGGGAGGGACGGGACGTGTGTGTGGGGGGTGAAAAAGAGAGAGGCAATAAGAAACAGTGTGAAAGAGAGTAAGAAAGAGAGAGAGGGAGAGAGAGAGAGAGAGAGAGCGAGAGACTGATAGAATCAATGTTATCTGGCGTGAGTGCACCATGTCTGCGAGGTTCACAGGTAAAACGGACCACAGATGCTGGCTTTGCTGTGACATACAGAGATGTATCTCCCTGATTACACAGCAGTCTCACTTCAGGTACAAAGATTTCTATCTTACTAGCAAGCGCTCCACTAACATCCAACATGTCTTAAAGGAGCTATATGTAGGATTGCGACCTCTCTGGCCAAAACTGTTATTGCAACCACGTTGTAAATACTGTACAGCGTGGTACTCCCTCCCCCTCCCCCCCCCAGAGTAGCGGTTGCCAGATTCCCCGTTCCCGGATTACTCAACACAACACTGCGTCTACTAGAAGGAGCAACCATGACAAGTGTTTTACATACTGTTCTTTGCTTTTATTTAGGTAAAGAACATAGAATTGCCTCTGTGTATGAAGTGTGCTATACAAATACACTTGCCTTGCATAGATCCCTGATAATATTGACCAACTGCATCACCGTCACCGGGGCTTCATAGTAATGTGTCCGAGGAGAGCAGCACTCTCGGACACACACACATGCCGTTACCCGCTGTTTTATTAGCATCCACACTCCCACACCGTCACCGGGGCTTCATAGTAATGTGTCCGAATAGAGCAGCCCTGTCGGACACACGCCAGCTCTGACCGCTGTTTTATTATCATCCACACTGCAGTCGGTGTGCAGTAAATGGCCCTCAATGGTGTGAAATCCTTACATACAGTCATTGAGCAAACGATACTGACTTCGTGAAAACGCCCATGAGGCAACGACGCAATGATTCGCTTCAAACATGTTTTTCTAGCAAAAACTGAATAATGGCGATAAGCCAAATATAATTCTAAAGATATACTGCAATAGTTCACTCCAGTGGAAACATGGACCATTTTCATTACCCAACTAAAATATATTTGGTAGGCTAATAGTGCAATGTAAACATGTTCACGAATGCATTTAGTAACGTCAGACATTTCTGACCCGAAACATTTGTAGCTGCAGCCTTCCTTATACAGTAAATGGCTGCAGCTCAGCCTATCTGGCAACCCGGATGGCGACACAGTACTGACTTTGCGATTGGACGCTAGGCAGAAGGTGGCGCAACAGACCAAAACATAAAATGTAAACAAAACAGTTTTCCTGGCCCAGAAATATTGCGTTTGAAATTAAATATTCTGGCTGGACTACTATTATGTCTGACATAAATACTTGAAATTAACATGATTCCTCAATGTCTATTGACATATTAGGGTCATTTTATGATTACTTTGAGTACATTTCCTACATATAGCTCCTTTAAACTAGCAGGGTGGTGAGGGGGGGGGGGGCGGAGAAGTGGGGCTGGTCAGGGTCGATGGGGGTGGGGGGGGGGGGGGGGGGGGGGGGTATTAGTTCAGGGTCAAAGCGTGTATTCTAACCCGCTGTTTTAACTCTTATGGAAGCTCTCATGGAAGACTGTCGTTATTAATACACCCTGAGGGAGGCTTGATTTTAATCTTTGATTGAGTTCTGATGGCAATTATTCATATACAGTAGACTCGAACACACACACACACACACACACACACACACAAACGCACGCACACACAAACACAGACACACACACACACATACTCCCCCTAGAAAAATAGTCCTCAGCAGGAAATGATCTTTGACTGTGACGCCTTACAATGAGGTCACAGAATATCAAGTCTGGTGAATGATTGCACCCAAGTGCCTAATCAACCCTTAATATATCACACACACACACACACACACACACACACACAAACATACACACACACTGGTGGCTGCGGATGAAATATGGTGTCGAAATAGCGCTGAACCCTCAGTGAGCGTTGTCTTTAACCATTGTTATGTTACATTGTTACACTGCTTGGTTGAATACTCTACATAGAATAGACTAACATAGAATAGATTCTGATTGGCAAATTATGGCATTTTGGGAACTGTTATTTCAGACCGCTGCTATGAATAACAGATCGTTGCTATGGACGCAATTACCAACCGTATAATCTAACAGACTATTTTCTTTTTGGCAGAATGAATAAAATAATTTTTAAATCCATTAAAAAAAACTGTGTTGTTATATTTTGTGTCAAATTATTCAAGGTGATTCAAGAAGAAGATCCTGCCCATCCCTGTCGGGGTTTATTTTGCAATAATGCAAAATTACATTACATTACTTTTTTTATTACTTTACATTAAGTTACATAACATTAAGTTACATTACATGAAGTTACATTACATGAAGTTACATGACATTAAGCTACATTACATTAAGTTACACAAGAGAGTAGTCTTACTTGTGCTCATGAGGGAGAGGAGAGGCCCAGGCCTGGCAACGGATTCCACCGACTGTCACCGACCTTTCACCCCTGTAGTTCACACCTGTACCCACAATGCACTCCCGCACATAGTCTAGAGAGAGAGAGAGAGAGAGAGAGAGAGAGAGAGAGGTGCATTAGGGGAAGTCCTGAGTCAGCAACATGTGACCACCCAATGTGGTGATACAGGTATATGATGATGGAAACAGGCAGAAGATGCTCATACTGCAGTGCTTTCTCCTAGATGCAATGGACAACGCCAAAAAGCACTGGACAAAGCCAAGATGCAAATCTGTTTTCCTAATCTTCCTCAAACCATGTGTCTATCTATCCACTTGAATGTTGGGACTCTTTTCTGGTTGTTTATTTTCAAAATCTTGCTTTCTTCCACTTTTTTCTGCTTTCTCTCAGATCTTACCTACCAGAGAGAAAGAAATAGAGAGAGAGAGAGAGAGAGAGAGAGAGAGAGAGAGAGAGAGAGAGAGAGAGAGAGAGAGAGAGAGAGAGAGAGAGAGAGAGAGAGAGAGAGCATATGTGTGTGTGCGTGTGTGTGTGTGTGGGGGGGAGGGCACCTTTCTTCTGGTACAGTTGGTAGTTGGAGTCATCTTGGCTTAGAACTACTGCATGGGAGTTCCTGTCAAACGAGAGCCACTGGCATTTCCTGTTTCTATGATCATAGACGAACGCTCTAGATAAATGGACAGAGAGAGAGAGAGAGAGAGAGAGAGAGAGAGAGAGAGGGAGAGAGGGAGGGAGAGAGAGAGAGAGAGAGAGAGAGAGAGAGAGAGAGAGAGAGAGAGAGAGAGAGAGAGAGAGAGAGTGTGAGAGAGAGACAGACAGACAGGCGAGAGAGAGAGAGAGAGAGAGAGAGAGAGGGGGAGAGAGAGAGACAGACAGAAAGACAGACAGACAGACAGGCGAGAGAGACAGAGACAGAGAGAGGCCGAGATAGAAACAGGAGAGGGAGAGACATGGGCAGATAGGGAGTGGGCAAGAGAAAGTGGACAGAAAGATGATAATATTAAAAAAAAATGTGATTATATACACAAAGTGATTATACAAATTAACATAATCCATGTTTTTGTGCAGCGACATGTGGAGATAAGCATGATCGTTAAAAGCATAATTAGAATTACCATCACATTTTATACTATAGCTTATGTGACAGATGATAGGCCCTGCTATACCTGCAGATGAAGGGGAATCTCTTGGCTCTGCTGCAGGTTTTGGCACACTTAGCCACACTCATCTTGCGTCTGGACAGGCGGAAGGGGGCGGCTGGCGTGCCAGTCAGCCCTATCCCATTAGTCGTCTGGTAGTCCTGCAATGCATTTCTACGGCTCTCTGGAGAACAAAAACCAAAACAAGTTGAATCAGTCAAATTAATCGAATATAGCATACAGTATCTGTATGCCACAGCAAAAAAAGTCTGCTTCTTATCAATCAGTTCTGTTCTTCTGCAATAGGCTTATATCTTAGGCTCCCATCAGAGGAACCCCCTTCATCTACCGCGGTCCCTGTAGACGACGACAGCACGGGGATGGGCAGCATTACAATGATGTGCGTTAACACCCACAGCCCACATCACCAGTGTGATTGCATCCTGCCAATCAATGGGACCGATGCTGCGTAAAGGCGACGTGGCCTCCGATGGATACCATGGATCATTGTCTTTGTATTGTCATGATGCTGTAGGACTATATGATGCTGTAGGACTATATGATGCTATAAGACTATGATGCTGTAGGACTATATGATGCTGTAGGACCATATGATGCTATAGGACTATATGATGATGTAGGACTATATGATGCTATAGGATTATATGATGCTGTAGGACTATATGATGCTATAGGATTATATGATGATGTAGGATGATGATGTAGGACTATATGATGCTATAGGGCTATATGATGCTGTAGGACTATATGATGCTGTAGGACTATATGATGCTATAGGACTATATGATGCTGTAGGACTATATGATGCTATAGGACTATATGATGCTGTAGGACTATATGATGCTGTAGGACTATATGATGCTATAGGACTATATGATGATGTAGGACTATATGATGCTATAGGACTATATGATGCTGTAGGACTATATGATGCTATAAGACTATATGATGCTATAGGACTATATGATGATGTAGGACTATATGATGCTATAGGACTATATGATGCTGTAGGACTATATGATGCTGTAGGACTATATGATGCTATAGGACTATATGATGCTGTAGGACTATATGATGCTGTAAGACTATATGATGCTATACGATTATATGATGCTGTAGGACTATATGATGCTGTAGGACCATATGATGCTATAGGACTATATGATGCTGTAGGACTATATAATGCTGTAGGACTATATGATGCTGTAGGACTATATGATGCTATAGGACTATATGATGCTGTAGGACTATATAATGCTGTAGGACTATATGATGCTGTAGGACTATATAATGCTATAGGACTATATGATGCTATAGGACTATATGATGCTGTAGGACTATATAATGCTGTAGGACTATATGATGCTGTAGGACTATATGATGCTATAGGACTATATGATGCTGTAGGACTATATAATGCTGTAGGACTATATGATGCTGTAGGACTATATAATGCTATAGGACTATATGATGCTGTAGGACTATATGATGCTGTAGGACTATATAATGCTATAGGACTATATGCTGTAGGACTATATGATGCTGTAGGACTATATGATGCTGTAGGACTATATAATGATAGGACTATATGCTGTAGGACTATATGATGCTGTAGGACTATATGATGCTGTAGGACTATATGATGCTATAGGACTATATGATGCTGTAGGACTATATAATGCTGTAGGACTATATAATGCTGTAGGACTATATGATGCTGTAGGACTATATAATGCTGTAGGACTATATGATGCTGTAGGACTATATAATGCTGTAGGACTATATAATGCTGTAGGACTATATGATGCTGTAGGACTATATAATGCTGTAGGACTATATAATGCTGTAGGACTATATGATGCTGCTGCCAGCTCCATCCTTACAGACTGGTGTAAATACAACAGGCCACGACGGATTTGTGGAAATAGCGAAACTTTTCATCAAATCAATCTAATAGGCAAAAAAAGAAATGTTTGAAGAAATACATAAATAAGGAATCTAGACTTGCAGCATGGGGTCAGGAGGTCCAAGTGCCGATGCGTGATTCACTGTCTGATTCAGTAACAGGATAAGCCCGTTGTGATTCATAACATTTAAAGGTCAAGAGCTACACAGCTATTGTTATTTCTACTGCACATATGTATCCACAACTACGACCATGTGCTCTCTACCGCGACCCAGTCGGATAGTCTGCATCCCATTGGGTTCTGCTGGTTAGAACATCACATTGCAACAATAGACTTCATACTCCTGGGCTGGGTTTGATTAAAACACATCTTCACCATGAGAGCCTGCTCGTTTGCTCGACTCTCCGACATCCAAGTAAATCACACGTATTGTTTGCAGACACTGTCATCCATCATGGAAAACAACTGGAGGGCAACAATTCAACTCACCGCAACAGGAGATAATGAAGAGTCCGATGAGGAGATTGTACATCCACATGTTGTCGCGGGGAAACCAGTTGGCAATGCTCTGCGCTGTAACTTGGCTTGTTGTTGTTGTTGATGATGATGATGATGATGATGATGATGATGATGATGATGATGCTGATGATGATGATGATGTTGGTGATGATGATGTTGATGATGTTGGTGATGTTGGAGTCTTCCGAGAGATGTTACCAAGACCACTGCACAGATGCGCCTGCTCTTAGTCGACTACTTCCTCGCAACTATCACTCTCCCCCTCTCTCTCTCTCTCTCTCTCTCTCTCTCTCTCTCTCTCTCTCTCTCTCTCTCTCTCTCTCTCTCTCTCTCTCTCTCCTCCTCCGCCTCCGCCTCCTCCTCTCCCGCTCTTCTCCCTCCTCCTTTCCCTTTCTTTTCTCCATGTACCCCACACTTTTTCCCAAAACTCCCTATAGACAAACAGCGGTTTATTTTGTAACTTTCCGACTCCTCAGCATATGGGCTTCCAACACGACACATTGTCACACATGTGTTTACTGTCCCGCTGCGCTGCTCTCCTCCCGGCAGCACATCAGAGGACATCTTGGTCCATCCCTTACAAGTCATCTATATGTTCAGCGATGACAGCATGTTGTAACCAATACAGCGATTAGTCAGAGACGACCTCCGTGTTTTCCCCGAAATTTCCCATCAGCGAGAGACCACCACACACACACACACACACACACACACACACACACACACACACATGGCTTTCTCCAGCATGGAGCTGTAAACCAATTACTACTTTAGAGACGAGCATGAGAGGATGGCATATATTTTTACCCTCCAACTTACGGTGCAACATCAATCTCTCTCTCTCTCTCTCTCTCTCTCACACACACACACACACACACACACACACACACACACACGCGCACACACGCGCGCACACACACACACACACACAGGCAGATGGGGAGATAACAACACTGATACGTGTAAGCAGCACATCTATATATTCTATAATGACTAATATGTTCTTGGAGGAGTGCGGTCACTTGCAAAAATAAACAATGATCGATGAGTCAGAGGATTTCAAAGACTACAACATTACGCTGTTTTACTTATTTATTGTTCTGTACTTCTCTCTGCCCTCAAACGACACACACACACACACACACACACACACACACACACACACACACACACACACACACACACACACACACACCACACACACACACACACACAAATACATTAATTGAACACACAAACAGATGTCTCTCTCTCTCTCTCTCTCTCTCTCTCTCTCTCTCTCTCTCTCTCTCTCTCTCTCTCTCCCCCCTCCTGCTCACCCACACACCCATGACACACACAAGCACATTCTTGCACATAACATGCAGCAGATGATTTGGTAACAGTTTCCAATTTCATCCATAAACCGCATGTCTCTAACAATACAAACAACTATGTTGAGATGTTGTTTGTTATTAACCATCTCTTCATTTAATGATGTATAGTGTTGTGTGTATTTCAGGGTTTTTTTCTCCATTGTTACGTGTTATACAATTCTAATATTCATACAAATCATATATATATATATATATATATATATACTGTATATATACGTATATATATATATATATATATATATATATATATGTCTATACATACACACAAGATTATGTGTTAGCCTATAGAAGTAGCCTGTTTGTTCATATGAGTGCTGTCACCATGCGATGGCATGCGAGACCTGAGCGGTGTGATGTAAGTGTGCACCTCCATGGAGCCGGGAGGCAGAGAGAGAGGGAGATGGGGATGATGAAGAGCTGCACTGGAATGTTCTGGAACAAGGGTGGTCCCAGTGCCCAGTGTGTGTGTGTGTGTGTGTGTGTGTGTGTGTGTGTGTGTGTGTGTGTGTGTGTGTGTGTGTGTGTGTGTGTGTGTGCGTGCATGTGCGAGTGTGTACGTGTGTGTGTTTAAGATTTTCATCTGCAGCAAATTAGCTGGACCTTGTGTTGACCTCTGAGAATGGCACCTTCTCCTCTATGGTTCCTTTCCCATGTGCCCAGTGTTGCAGCGGTGCAAGACACAGTGGGATGAGAGAGAAGAGGTGGCATTATTATTATTTTAATCATCAAATCCACTCAAAGCTGATGATGTATCATAAGGAATGAAAACAGGCTTGACAATTTCTAAATGCAGTTTTTTAAGCACGACTAGTGAAAGGCTAGATGTCTTCAAACTAATTGCGTGCGATATATATATATATATATATATATATATATATATATATATATATATATATATATATATATATATTAATATTGTATTGTTTTTGTATTTGTAATCTTGAACTTTGTTTCTGTGAGTGTGAGGATAGAGAGAATAGGTGACCGAGTGAGGATAGAGAGAATAGGTGACACAGTGGTTTAAGTGTAACAGGTTAATATAGACATAGCTTATGAATTTCACCAAAACATTCCCTTTCATTAATTCTCTCCTTTTGGGTCTGAATCTCCTGCCTGTGTGTGTTTGGGGTTTGTGTGTGTGGACGCTTTTAACGTGGCTACGTAGGTCAATTAGGTCAATGCCTAGGTCCTAGGTCAATTCCTAGGTCCTAGGTCAATGCCTTTTCTAACTGACACCAAGGTAGGTTGTGTCGAGTCAAACTCTGCCTGATAGTTGTTTATAAAAGTTGTAATTTGTGATTTGACCATGATCTAATTGTTGTATCTTGTTCTATATAATATCCAATTAATTTGGTGTAAATAACCTAAACTTGAAATGTTAATGGAAAATGTTACTGTGATATTTCTGATACTTGGCTGTTTAAGGTCATATTTAGTATTTTGATGTTATTCTTATTGAAAAAAAGCCTTTTCTAACTGACACTGAGGGGAGTCAAGTCTGTCACACACACAGCTGATGATTTTGTGCACTTGTATTTATTACCACAGATTTTCACTAAAGAACCAGAGACCCAGTACTGCCTGCTGCCTCTTTATTCATCAATGCCAGAACACAACGCAGAATCACCATAAATTGGCGTAACACACGGGTTACATAAGGATGGAGACAATAGATGACAGAGTGAGAATAGGGAGAATATGTGACAGAGTAAGGATGTCACCAATAGGTGACATGTGTGATGTGTGGATGGGTGAGGATGTGGACAAGAGATTTAAGTGGAAGTAGGAAGTGTTGGTGAGTGTGGATGGACAGATTGTAGAGAGATACAACATCAGCCAGAACAACATCAGGCCTCTGTGTCTTTGTGCATGTGTGTGTGTGTGTGTGTGTGGGGCTTGGGGGCAGTAATTTTGTGCACAGATAGTGTGTTAAATGATCCCCTTTTAAACAAACAGTGACTTCCTGTTATCAGTGTGTGTGCGTCTGGACAGCACTTGTAATTAGGAGCTGCCGACAGTGAGGGGTAACACAAATACATTAAAAGCAGACACACTCCCAGGAGGCTTTTAAAACACAGATTGTCTCCTTAACAACACACGCAAAAAATTCTTCACATCTACATTTGCAACACATCTTTAAAGGTCTTACAAGGTCTTAAAAGGGGACTAAAGAAAATTAAATACCCAATGTCACCATTGAAACATGAATTAACATTGAAACATTAGTTAATTCATGGGCTTCTTTATAAAGATTAAGGTTTGGCATATGCTCTGCGACCCGCTCAAAATGCCCTCGCGACCCACTTATGGGTCGCGACCGGCCAGTTGAGAATCACTGGTCTATAATATTCAAAACCAAATATTTATTTGAGAGAAACATACTGTAATGTTCACATTACCTTGTGAAGTAAATTCCCATTCAAATTCAGATACCTAAAGAGGAAGTGTAAAAAGGCCTTGTTTTATCTTTAAATAAATGTTTTGGTTGAATGAATTGCATTTTTTTTACAATATCAATCAAAGGTCTGTTTACCACGTGTGGGAACTTTTATGTTGAAACGTGGTGGATGAATGACAGAGGAGCGACGCACATCTCAAGGAGACCAAGCACAAGCACCCTGACTCACTCTTTTGTCCTTCTTGTTTATGGGTGTTGATGTGACTCTATTAGAGGAAACCTGCTGGAACAATCCATGCACAGAATGGCCTGGCGAGTTTCTATCAACACAAACTATAACTGTTTAAATGTCACTTCCCTTTGCATAGCATGGAGTGTGTAAGGAGACGTCTTGCTGACGTTTCCCTTGACAGTATATGTCAGTCACTCAAATGCACACACACACAAACACACACACATTGCATACGGTCTATTTTCTGCTAATGTCTTGATCTTAGATAAAACATGTTTACTTGCTAAACTATTCCAACAGAATAAAGAACGGTTTATGGTATAGTCGTCTCCTGTAACAATTTTTAGAAATGGAAAGAACAGCAGTTCATTTTTGACATATTAGCTAATGTGATTTTTAAATATATCCATTTCAGTGGAACATTGCGTTATTTGTTTTGCCTGAGTAGTAATCTTTTACTCGGTACAATTCAGGTTAGCCATCATTACAGTATAAGTACACTATGTCAGCCAGAGGCCAGCCATAGAAACTAACTCTCTCCAGCAGGCAGGCCAATAAAGATTGAGGTCTCAAAATAGAGGACAAACTTGTTTTCGCTCACATTTTACACATCTGCTAACAGTCAGCGTGTCTTGTCTGCTGCTTACTGCTAATTTAGCCTCTCATGACTCACACACAACTGGAGACACACAGGGGAGAGGGCCAAATGAAAGGATCCAGAGAGAGAAAGAGAGGAGAGGAGAGAGAGAGAGAGAGAGAGAGAGAGAGAGAGAGAGAGAGAGGAGAGAGAGGAGAGAGAGAGAGGGCTATTCTGGGCCAGCAGGTACACTTTATCCCATATGGCTATGTGTCAGTCCTCATAGATTTAATTAGCCTTTAGATTGAGAACATAGTTTCGAGCAGTCCGGGTAGTATGCATGCAAGCTTTACCAGACACACACAGACACCCGCATTCACACACACACACACACACACACACACACACACACACACACACACACACACACACACACACACACACACGTATATGTTCTGCAGATGGTAAAGTGTGCCCCCCTCCTGTTCTCACCAGAAAGATACAGCAGAGTGGCTGCCAGTGGCTCAGATGATATATATATATATAGTGTTAAGAGAGCTTACATCAAGGCTTTACATGAAGAATCAAGTCCATCCATCCATCCATCACACCACCCCAATCTACATCCCTCCATCCATCCCACCACCCCAATCTACATCCATCCATCCATCACACCACCCCAATCTACATCCATCCATCCATCACACCACCCCAATCTACATCCATCCATCCATCACACCACCCCAATCTACATCCATCCATCCATCACACCACCCCAATCTACATCCATCCATCCATCCATCCATCCATCACCACACAACCCCAATCTACATCATCCATCCATCACCACACAACTCCAATCTACATCATCCATCCATCCATCATCACACCACCCCAATCTACATCATCCATCCATCACACCACCCCAATCTACATCCATCCATCCATCACCACACAACCCCAATCTACATCATCCATCCATCACACCACCCCAATCTACATCCATCCATCCATCACACCACCCCAATCTACATCCATCCATCCATCCATCACCACACAACCCCAATCTACATCATCCATCCATCCATCATCACACCACCCCAATCTACATCATCCATCCATCCATTCACCCAATCTACATCCATCCATCCAGGCACCCAGTCTTCCTTCTCTTGCTTGATCTATCTATGCAACTGGACTTCTGGTAACAAATATTTGACAAGAACAAATATTTTAGTGCTTTAATTTTTGTGTCTGGGTTGTCCAAAGAAATGAAAAAAAAGATAATTATGTTCATTCCTTCTTATTTCAGCAATGCAACCGCACACATATCTCATTCAGTATGGAATGTGACATGTTCTACAACTTTGGCAAATCCCCTGTATGTGCCCCCCCACCAATGGACCACTTCATAAGACCAGTTGTGGTGGGTCAGGCCCCACTCCAAACATGAAGCACAGCTCCTCCAGTCAAGGTTCATCTGGGTTGAAATGGAATGTGTCCCGTCGAGAGACTGTTCACCTAGAGGGAGTTTTCCTGCATTACGCCTGTCAATCACAACTGGAACACACACACACACACACACACACTTGCATGCACATGTGTGCGCACACACACAAACACACACACACACACACACACACACACACACACACACACACACTTGCATGCGCATCCACACACACACACACACACACACACACACACACACACACACACACACACACACACACACACACACACACACACACACACACACACACACACACACACACACACACACACACACACACACCTGCATTCTTGCACACATGCACACACACACACACACACACACTTGCATGCGTGTGCACACACACACACCTGCATTCTTGCACACATGCACACATGCACACACACACACACACACACACACACACACACACACATACACACACACACACACACCTGCATGCACACACATACATACAAGAAAAGCAAGGTTTATGACTCTGGATTAACCGTATGGCATTTTCTGATTACTTATGCCAACTTTGAGTTCGGTAGCTTTTTTAACCTTTTGCCGAATCTATCCTAACTCATTGTTGTATTGCTGTTATTGCATGTCTGCTCATTGTGCACACACTCTTCCTTGACCTTTTGAAAGGTTGGTGTTAGGAGGGTAGTCAAATGTGTACTAGTACTTTTTCTAGTACTAGTACTATTTTACACTGCATTGTGATAAAGAGATGAAGAGCTATACAAACACATTTAACACGACTCTCTATCCGGGCCTTTCCTTGTGTGTCAAATCGTTGGTATTTCACTACAATTTGTATCCCAGTGTGACCAATATATATATATATATATATATATATATATATATATATATATACATAAAAATTCTGTTTTACAATGCAAACTTTGCCAAAAGATACTTGCTTGGTTGTTTGATCACACTGTACGCAACAAAAAATGTTTGTTTTGCACCTCGGGTCAATCACCCAAGCCTGCGTGTTAGGCCTCAGAGAACATAACCGTCCTACTCAACGCAACACAACTTACGAGAACTCACGCTTCGCTTCTCAATGCTGGGAAAAATTGACGACACCAATTATAAACTCTACTTTTAGGGTCAACTTAAATGGGGGGTTAGCAGAATTAGGGCCATTTACACAGGCTTCGGTTGAATGACCTAGGATGTTGAAAAAAAGTATTTTAAGCGGGGGGTTGTTGCTAAATTTAGCACTGCACAGTGCGATCAGCCATGGCCAGCATCTTGTGCCTCCAATGTTCCAGGGTTTACTGTACAAAGCCTACGTTAAAGGATGTTGCATTGCTATCAGAATCCAAATGCATGACGCTCAGAGAGGGTGACACATGACCCCTCGTTCTTCCCCAGGGGCCTTACTAGGGGCCCTTTGATGTACATGACCCTCGTAATGAGGAGGCGCTGGATGGATGCCTTGTGTGTGTGCGTGCGTGTGTGGAGTAATTAAAACTGTGAGTTATCTCCATGCTGTTACTCTCTTAGCTAGCTTTGTTCAGCTAAGCTATAGCGATCAGAGCACCAAAACACATTTTCTTTTGTTGAGAAAACAAAACCATTACCAATCCACCAATTTCAATAAAAAAAACATTAATTTTACAATAGAATGTTCTCGATGCGGAGACTCACTCCTAGAGAGACGTTATCGGCTCAAATATGGTCATCAAAGCCAGATGTCAAACTCTGGTTAGTGAGGTTGGACATTGTTCACCACTCCAATATGTCGAGGGGCAGAGATGGCGACCTTGCTTGGGCATGTATCTGTAAGTCCTTAAATGTGGCATGTTAAAGGCTATGACCCTTTTCCCACTTACAGGGGTATCCCGTTACAATCCCCCCTCTAGCCTACCGCTGTAGATCACATATATATGGGAGACCTCCCGGGGTTTACCCCCCCCACCCCCCCCCCAAGGACAAAGACCTATCCACCACCACTACTCGACTCTGAGAAGTGGTCATACTGGACCTAAGATTACCATCAGTCCAGACAACCACAATTATTTCTAATATAACTAGACATAAATACACGGCAAGGGGGGGGGGGGGGGGGGGGGGGGGTTGACATCTGGTTTTCCACCCGTGCAAGAGGGCAGTCTGGTAGGTGTGTGTTGTGTGTCACTTTGGAACCACCTTCCACTTGGTTTCAACCCACCAGGGTGCAGCCCCTGCTCTTGCTGTGTACTAGAACAGCAATACATATTATTAGTATCTTACCCTCCCTCCCTCCCTCCCTCTCTCTCTCTCTCTCTCTCTCTCTCTCTCCTCTCTGCTCCTCTCTCTCTCTCTCTCTCTCTCTCTCTCTCTCCTCTCTCTCTCTCTCTCTCTCTCTCTCTCTATATATATTATATATTTGCCTGCTGCAACAGTAGAACATGCATTAAATAAATCCATGTGCCTCTATCTGTTCCTGCTCGGTTATCTGTATGTTTTTTGGGCCATTGTTTCAGGAAGGAAGGATTTTAGGAAGGATATAATAACATGTTCGCTGCGACCCCTGACCTCCTTGTGGAGACACAAGAGTGGACAGGAAACAAGAAGAGTCCACCCCAGGTCATTACAATACTACATTACAACACTTTTATTGTGAATATATTCCATTTGCACCATATTCAACACCATATTATAAACATTATTTATTCTCATTCTTTTCTTTTTTTAAACAGTAAATATTAATAGTGTACAAATGTATACAAAATCCAGGCTATAGTCAAGTCCCACAAAATAGTCGTGTATTAAAGCACAATCAGATATCGGAAGGCAGCACGCCTGTCCGCAACTAGACGCAGGACCCCTCTCCCATCCACGGGGTGAAACACACGTCTATACGCAACCTTTATGCACAGGCATACTCTGGACACCCCGATAAAACCCCCTCACATGAAGAGAACTGATATCTATAGTCTTAAAAAGAACATTGTAAGGTATGTATTGTGCAACAGTTATAAGGCTATGGAAAGTCACATGGGGTTTACCATGGATGTAACCAGTCTTCTTCATGAAGCCTTGAGGGGGGAAGGAGGGTGAAGGGGGGTGGGGGTGGCATAGGGCAGTATGTTCAGACCCCCCCCCCCACACACACACACACCACCATCCACACTGCAGGTGCATGTGATCACTGAGCCTTGCAGAGTTTGCCTTGACAGCACCCAGATGTAACGACACAGCAACGTAAAATAGGAAGCAAGCATACGGATACAGAACTCATAGGGGAGAGGGGTTTGGACGGAAATTACTAACAAACAAAAACAGTCCTGGTTTTGATTGATATGCTGAGAGAGAGAGAGAGAGAGAGAGAGAGGAGAGAGAGAGAGAGAGAGTGGAGAGAGAGAGAGAGAGAGAGAGGAGCAGAGAGAGAGAGAGAGGTATTGGATGTGTTTAAACCTCAATCTCTGCTCTCAGTCTGTTTCGATCGTCCGTGGTGCATGAGCAGGATTTGCTGCATTACATTTTGCCCACCCAGACGTATCGGTAAAAAGGGCTCCTCTGCCACACCGAGCGTAAGACGAGAGCGCAGACGAGAAACCAATGTGATGCTTTAGTGCATCGTTTGGATCGCCGACAGAGTGTTACACAGCTACATAGGCACTGGGAATCTGATGCATCAAATCAAGAGCAACCAAAGTTGAACAAGGACACACGTTGAAAATAACGCAATCCGGAGTATATTTCCTCCAAAAGTGGTCATGGTCTCTGGATCTGGTCCACACCGTCTCTGTAAGCTACACCTACGAATAACTATATGTCCCTTTCCTATGTCCTGTTTGATGTTGGTCCCGTTCACAAGAGAGGACTTAAAAACTAAGGTTTTTTTTTTTTCTTTACATTGATGTACCGTATATCGATTGGAGTGTGTTCAGTAGAAAAACGTGTATATTCAGTATGTGTACATGTGTATATCGTCCTTAGTCCTTGGTAGTATATGGAACTTTGGTGTCAGAGTACTGGGTAATTCTCCTTTATAGAGGTCATGCTGCTACACCACAACACCGAGATAACCAGCCAACGCTAGCCCACCACACAAATAAACAAGGAAAAACAAACAAACAAACAGATAACTTCAAAATAGACTCTTATTTTTTCATAGCAACATCTTCTGCTCATATACCTAGAGTATAATTATGCATTAGCAGTGAATATAAGTGACAAACAATATTGAGGACTACACATATCATTGCTGTCAGTGAAGGTACAGTTTTTTAAAATAATGTAATAATAATAATAATAATAATAATAATAAAATAATAATAATAATAATAACAATCATAATATTGGGTTGGCATAGTGGGGCTGTTCAGCCTGTCATTGGCTGAGGGCAACTAGATAAGATGAGGCAGAATTAAAGGGTTTGGTTTTGCCCTTTACCTTGCACCATAGTATAGTATGAAGTGGTAAAGGAAAGAGCGCAGGTTAGCACAGTAGAGACGCTCTAGGACGCTGCACAGAGAGATAAACGGCCACCCTTTGGCATTGTAGGATGTGGAGGAAAGCTCCACTTCAATACTGGCAGTGAACAACAAATAAGGTGTTTCTGTTGGATGAAAAAATAAAATAAATAAATACTTTGTAAAACAATGAAAACATTTGTAACAATTAATAAAACCATACGTGTGATGCTTTCTTCTTTGTGAGAGTAAAATTAATACATACAATAGAATTGTTTATTTTTCAGAGCAGACAGGATGTGGTGTGTGTGTGTGTGTGTGTGTGTGTGAAGGGTGGGTTTGTGTGTTTGTGTGTGGGTGTGGTGTGTGTGTGTGTGTGTGTGTGCGCGTGTGTGTGCGTGTGTGTAGGGGTCATGAGTGTGTTGAGGTGGTGGTCCAGCCACAGTAGCAGCAGTTGGAGGCCCAGCAGGGACCACAGGGAAGACCTCAGGCAGGTTCCTGCTCCACAATCAGAATCATCCTCCTGGGGAGGAAAAGACGAT
The DNA here is from genome assembly GCA_030340625.1 of Merluccius polli. Classification (NCBI taxonomy): domain Eukaryota; kingdom Metazoa; phylum Chordata; class Actinopteri; order Gadiformes; family Merlucciidae; genus Merluccius; species Merluccius polli. The sequence goes on from JAOPHQ010006640.1 coordinate 51,045, forward strand.
TCACTTAAGTATTGCAATCTTTTTTTTAAAATGTTTATGCCTAAATTGATTTTTTTTACAGCATGTTTATTGTTTTCCCATTAAAATGCATACAAGAAGTACATTAAATCAACAGTAGCATGTAACCTTCCCTTAAACCATCCCAGTATAGCAATGATGCTGCTGAAGTAAAAGTCAGAAGACTGATTGACATTGTTTTTGGAAATATTCCTCATGATATACAGTCGCTAAAAGTGTATGATTCAACTTTTTCCCATGGTCTAGTGTTAAATAAGTAAACACAATTGCAATAAATCGAAATATCAAGGGTTAAGGTTAAATTTAACCATATATGGATATATATGGAGTACTAACTTTCATAAAGTTTTACTGTGCAGCAGTGAGTAGTGCACACGTCGAGTAATGCAGTAGTTGTACAGTAGAAATATTATAAGAATATAGCATCAGTGTAGCTTCTCACAGCCAGATCATATTCTCTTCCCCCCATTAGGTGTGGAAAGCCTACCATAGGCAGTGTTAGTTTAGGGGTGTCGTCACTCAACCTTACTTTGCAGCTGATTGGATGAGCTTCAGCCAGTCGGATCCCGCATGCCGTATTTTCAAAGTTAACACCGTTAGCGAACGTTACTGCTACCATTTTCACTTAAGTATTGCGTTCAAGTATTGCGTTCGAATAAACGAATTCCAAAGCAGTATACATATTATTATGTTAATCAAGCCGTTGTAGTAATCTCCGAAACGGCACTGCCTGGTGTTGTCATCATCTACATCACTCACTGGGGTTCGCTGATTGTGATTGGCCGACAGAATGTTGTTCGGAGCCAAGCTGCCCGTGTTGAGCTGTTTCCAGAATAATATCTCGAGGCAAAACCGGAGATGAGCTCATGAGATTTAGGCTGGCTTCACCGCGGCTAGTATCAGAGGATTTATATGGAAAAAAAATATGCCAGATTGTAAACTCCTTAAGCCTGTGTGTCTTCTTAAATGTGTGTGTGTGTGTTGTGTGTGCCATGTGAACATATTTCCATCTGTGGCAGTGCCATACTGTTTGATGCCCGTGCACAGAGGATGTCTGTGCACGCTCTGCCCCTAACACAGCGAGGGTGGGGAGGGGTCTGTGCACGTTTGGACCTGTCGGAGGGAGAGAGGAAAGCTTCCTCTGTTTACCCTAGTGAGAACATGGAGCGCTCCCGGACACATGCACACTTCCCATCACTAGAGAGGGGCGGAGTGTGTGTGTGTGTCATTTTGACCTGGTTTTACTCAGGATCTGCCACTTTTATATTTTTCCGGCTTTTGTTGGTTGTGTGTGTGTGTGTGTGTGTGTGTGGTGTATGTGTGTGTTGTAGTGTGTGTGTGGGTGTATGTGTGTGTGTTGTATGAGTGTGTGTGTACGTGTTTGTGTGTGTGGTGTATGTTTATGTGTGTGTGTGTGTGTGTGTGTGTGTGTGTGGTGTATGTGTATGTTTATGTGTGTGTGGTGTGTGTGTGTGTGTGTGTGGTCATTTTGACCTGGTTGTACTCAGGATTCCGCCACTTTTTTAGGCTTTTGTGTGTGGTGTGTGTGTGTGTGTGTGTGTGTGTGGCGTATGGCTGTGTGTTGTATGTGTGTGTGTGTGTGTGTGGTGTGGTCTGTGGTGTATGTGGTGTGTGTGGGTGTGTGTGGTTGTACGTTGGGGGGGTTCTGATTTTCACACAGATAGGGACATATTGTTGTAACATATTTGAATGCCATGGCAATTATTCACAGACGAAGACGATGTCATGCTCGTGAAATAGACTTCTGTTGTTTTTTTTCTCCAGTTTTTTGTTGGAAATGTTCAATTCTAGAAGGGATTTAACTAGGGATTAGAAGGAACACTTTCTTATTTAATTTCACTATATTGTTTGCGTGTCGAGTTCACCATCTGGTGCTGTGACCTAAAAGGAAAAACAAATTAGTAATTCACATTATGCCGAGTTGTTATTCCCAATGCCAATTTGGCTAGTCACACTACAGTGGTCCAGAGAGGACAATCCCGGTGTAGATGGTGTGGGTGCACTAACCCTGAGCTTAGCACCAGCCACAGCAGGAGGGGCGTGAACCCTCATGCCACAGCCTTGGCTGATTGGGCACAAGGACTCATCCTTGCGTGACGGACAAGGGGGCAACGGCCAAAAGAAGTGGGAACAAAGATGGCGCATGGGCAAAATAAGAATGAGAACAGCAAACAGGAATAACTAAAAGAGACAAAAAACACAGTTCATATAAAATAAAGTAAAAGTCCACCAAAACAAATAACGTGACATGGGCCAAAGTGAAATATAGTGAATGGATGGACGCTTTAAATGAATTAAAAATATATATCCTAATGGGCCAGGGGTTTTTTTTTTTTTCTTCCTTTTTTAGAGTTGCTGAGGGACATCTGGAAGCCTCACCATTAGAGACGTTTCCTGCAGCGCTGCCTCTACACACAGGCGTGTAAGCCAGCCATTACTCACGTTTTCATCATTGTGCGAAGCACACGTCCGGTCCTTTCCTGTACCTGGGGTTCTGCGCCAGCTCGCATAGATCCGGACCCTCGGCTGGACGTAAAACACTAAGGAAGGACGACCGTTATAGAGATGCTGCCCAGCGTTTTCCTCTGGAGCTTCGTGTTTCCCCCCCCTCCTCTGGCTGGTTGTCAAATGAATCAGCTCTTGTGCTGACTCAGCTCTCCGCAGCGCCTGCTGGGGGCTGTGAGCACCCGAGTGCAAGATGTATCTACAGCTTCATGGGCTGTGGCAGGAAGGCCCACCGGCTGGGATGAATGGGAGACCTCAGCTAGGGGTTGTGTCATTGATTGTAACTGTGTGTGTGTGTGTCTCTGTTTTAGTACCTGTGTCTGTATGTATGTGTGTGTGTGTGTGTGTGTGTGTGTGTGCATGTGTTTGTCTGTCAATGTATGTGTGTGTATGTGTGTGTGTCTGTGTGTGTCTCTGTTTTAGTACATGTGTGTGTGTGTGTGTGTGTGTGTGTGTGTGCGTGTGTGTGGTTGTCTGTCAGTGTATGTGTGGGTATGTGTGCGTGTGTGTGCGGTGCCGTGTGTGCATGTGTGCAGCGAGGAGAGAGAGAAATTGATTATCACATTTTTACTCAACATGATTTTTTTCACAAGACGCAAATTAACAGAGCAGTGTCAGCATAAATTGCCAATCAAGTTTACCCCCCCCCATGATGCCTTCGAGCATGCAGAGCTAGAGCAACATTTGGAGGCCAAAAGGCCTTAATGTGGGAGACATGATTAATAGTTGTCCATTGGTCTCACTGTGTTGTGCGGCTGTCATTACCAAACCCATGCCTTAGTCTGTTATTTGACAGTATTCTGTCAAATAATTTCTGGTGTGTTCGGCATGTGTGTGTGTGTATGTGGAGGACGGCATTTGCTGTGCGGTGACCACTGATGACGACATTTGAGACGTTTCACCAGCAAGAAGCCAGCATCAGAAACCCATCCTGTCAACCAGATGTCTCACATTCACACGCACGCATGCACACACGCACGCACGCAACGCACACAAGACACACACACACACACGTCCCCAGTCCTCAACCTTGATGGAACATGATGGCAGCCAGGTGACATTCTACTCAGCGCGCGGCTCCAGGAGTAACCGGAGAACCCACTTTCACAAAGGGGCACACCTGGTGCATGACTCACCTGTGGATCCCTCCGGAGAGCGCACACACACACACACAACACACACCCACACACACACACACACTGCCCTGGCTCTGTCTCTCTCTCACTCCATCTAAGGTACCAGGCCGGGACGTCCCGTGCAGGTGATAAATGGGAGCAGGGGGGTTTACAGGTTGCCAGGGGGGTAAGGATACAGGGCTGCTCAGCCTGTCGCAGCGGCCGGGGGTCACATGACAACACGTGGCCTGGCGTCGGTGATCAGGAACAACCAGGTTGGTGTGTGGCGAGCTTCTCATGCACGGTACATCCCTGGCCGAAACAACACACAGGGAGAGATGTTTAGGTTGCATTGGAACAACTCACACACACACACACGCATATGCACACACACATGCACACACATACACATACACAAATGCACGCACACAACACACACACAGCCAAACACACAGAACCCAAACACAAATCTAAAAAACATCATACGATACTACACATGCACACACACATATACATACACACACACACACACACACGGCCAACACACAGGGGGCCAAACACATAAATCTAAAAACAACATAATACGATACCACACCGCACACACACCGCACAAACACGGCGGTCGTTAAAGAGTTTCTGTGGTTATAGTCGTTAACATTTGGGTGCGGGGGGCGGAGAGGGTGGAGGGAGGCGGAGGGAGGCGGAGGAGGCGGAGGGGGCGGGAGGGGGGCAGGAGGGGGCGTGGGGGGAGAGCCGGCACGTGTGGCCATAAACAATTTGTAACCCTAGCAGGCGCTTCAGCCCCCGCAGACTGGTTTGCATTAAGGCCAGAAGAGGGGGACAGTGAGCACAGCCAATATGGAGTGCTGGTTAACACCTGAATCAGTGAGCCACGCGCTGGCGGGAAAGGCTGGAGTGTGTTGTGTTGTTGTGTTCAGGACAGGCTGTTTCTGCTCCATGCTGACAGATCAAGGGTAACCGGTTAGGCTGATTGGAGCGCCGTAGGCAGCAGCTGGCCTGCGATCAGGCTGGGTCATAACAATAGAGGGCCAGAGGAAAGCTGGCCCAGGGACAGGGGGAGCCTTCTCTCATTTGTTGTTATGTGTTAATGAGTCTCACACACACACAAACACACACACCAAACACACACACACACACACACACACACGACACACACACATATGTGCAGACACACACAACACACACACACACACATACACACATGGTGCAGGCACACTCACACACACCCCACACGCGCACACACACACACACACACACACACACACACACAAACACACACACACACACACACACACACACACACACTCACCACAACACAACACACACACACCACTCACAGGCAGCAGGTGAGTGTTGAGGTGTCCCCTGAGCAAGACACCTGACCCTAACTGCCCTTGACGAGCTGGCTGTTGCCTTGCATGGTTGAACACTGCCCGTCGTGTGTATGAATGTGTGTATGAATGGGTGAGATATGAGGCACTCATTGTAAAGAATGGTTGCTCCATCAATGCAATCCATTTTACCACATTTTTAAAAAGGAAATGTTTTACCTGGAGCAGTTCCCGCAGTCCAGCACCCCTGCGTAGGATCTCTCTTCGTTGTCGAAGAAGTACTGTGTCTGGCTCCGTGATGCAGCTCTCCTTGAACATGGCGTCGGCACCTCCCGCCTCCACTGACTCTACTGGTAAAAGAGCAGCCAACACCGACCAGCGCCACGTGGTCAGGAGGGGAGAGAAAAAGACAAACACTTCCATATACAGACTGCTCCTTCGAAGGGGCTCCAGGATAGTGATGTTAGACACTAGTAATAATAATATTAATAATAATAAAATAATAATAATATAATATGAATAGCTTATTATTATTATAACCTTTATTTATGTAAGCACTTTTTTGAAACAAGATTTACGAAATGCTTTACAAAGAATACAAACAGAATAAGGAAAAACGAATAAAAGCAAAATAAATAGAATAAAGCAAATTAAAATGCAGAACGAAAATAGCAGAACATCCCAGCATCAATTCAGAGCCAGTGTATGAAAATGGGTTTTTAAGAGAGATTTAAAAGACGATGCTGCTAGCCTCACGTCCTCAGACAGGTCATGTCCAGGGTCCTGGGGCACCTTGACAGGCATAGGGATCCCTTTTCATCGTGATTCTAGACATGATGATAGGATGATGATGATGATGATGATGATGATGATGAGGATGATGATGATGATGATGTGTATGATGAGGATGATGATGATGAGTATGATGATGATGATGATGATGAGCTGTGAGTGACTCACCCGGCCTCCAGCAGGTTGGGCAGCATGAGGCTGTAGAGAAGCTGCTGCAGTATGGACCTAAGTGAGGGAATACACCATGGTGAGTCAGCCCCTATTCACAGCTCCTTGTGTACGCCTCACAAGGCCACATCTTGTCTGAAAAACAGCCGTCTAGAAGCTTGTGTAGAAGGCAGCTGAGTCTTAGTTTCGGTTTGTTTTGTTGTTTATTGTCAGACACGTTTTTATTGTTCGGAGTGGCTCACTTATGAGCAGTGAATACGGAGATGGGGCATTACAAAGTTCAGGTAGAGGGTAAAGACTGAATAGAGCGACAGAGCATACGGGTCGGGGTTTGCAGTGATTACAGAGACAGGTCATAAAAGGAGAGGGGTAGGGTTAGACAGTGAATACAGAAACTATCATGAACCAGAATAGCACCCATATAAAGACACAAGAGAGTGGGTTATGTTTCAAGCGCTTAATGAAGAAAGGCACGGGTCAAAGAACAAATATTAAATGCTTGAAACAAATGCGGGACACACACACATGGGCGAACCATCAACAAACTATCTGTATATACAGAAGGGGTGATGAGGGAACAGGACAGACATAGTGCACATGGTGCTTATTGTTGTCCTGGACTGACCTCCATACTGAATGCAATCCCCCGACAGCACACTCCCAGCCACTCCTTTAAAAACTACAGTTCCATTAGAAATGGACTTGTGCTCCCATAAAACGACATCTACCTTCCGTTCAGAGACAGAAGCACACACCCTGCCCAAGGATGCAGGCATGCACAATTAAACACACAAACACAAGGAAGAAATCCACACTAGCATGCACAGCCACACACACACACACACACATGCATGCACACATACACACACTTTTAAATGTGTCCCAGACATTCTTACCAAGCAGCAGTGGAGGCCCACCAGCCAACACTAAGCAGGTCAGCTATAGTGGGCTGCAGGAGAGAGCAGTAGAACGTTACAATAGAGCATTATGTGACAGTCAGACGAGTGGGATATATATGTGTATCAATAACATCAGAACATCAATAACATCAATATACATAATAGATGTATATAGCCTACGGATACATATACAGATGACTTTATTGATCCCAGAGGAAATTATTTGTTACAGTGGCTGAGCTCAAGCCAGAAACATCAAAGTAAATAGGATAGAATAAACACAACTAGCAATATAAACACAAAATGCAGCATAAATAGAAATTTAATTTACAGAATGATGGACAGAATATGTTATATACAATTATAAAAATGTAATCCCAGTTAACTCATGTGTGGGGAAAGTAAATGTACCAAATCATGCTCACAATCATCTGCATTCTTTTAGACTTTTTTCAGACCTTACAGCTGGACTCGTTTTTGTAATGCAAAATCCACGCACAGACCGAAAAGCTAACGTGTAACTAAATGTACGCCAGAGCTAGAGGGGATGGAAAGTAGTATCGCAATGTTGAGGCCGATGAGGTGGGAAACCCTCCTGCTAACAGGAACGATGGGCCGCAGCCTTAGCATTGCGTTATAATCTAGAGGACCAAGTGTGCCACGGAAATAATTAATGAATGTTTAATTGGTCTCGGGGCTCGACGCTCTCGACTTTGCGATTTGACTTGCCATCGTCTCTAGTTCTAGCGTTTGTCTTACTGCAAGTTACGTCACGTCCAAGTTTGCTTTTTGCTCTGCAACTCTGACCAAGGCCCGTTTTGCATCTTTCGTTGTCATAATTTATTTTACACAAGGCTTTTGTATGTGGTGTCGTGTGTGTGTGTGTGTGTGTGTGTGTGTGTGTGCGTGCTTGCATGCGTGTGTGCATGTGTGTGTGCGTGCGTGCGTGTGTGTGTGCTATGGGGGGCATTTTATGCCAGCGAACTATACTAAAACGCCTAAACAGCGTCGCCTACGCCTGCATAAAGACTGAAAAATACGCGTGCGTACAGACACGCGTATTGCGAGTACACCAAAACTGAAGGGGTGACGGGTGATAAGTGTCATGCCACGTGCGAACGCAGCGGACGCCTGTGTGCACGCTCGTCTCAATGTACAAATAACCCAGACAAAAAAAAAACGGTCTGTTTATTGTTTTTTGTTTAAAATGTAAAAAAAAAGAAAAAAAAACACGGTATTTCAGTTTTCCCGTTTTTTTTGGTTAAAACGAAATATCAAACTGACAAACGCTAGGCCTACATGGACCTCTCTCTCTCTCTCTCTCTTAAGGTTTGAATGATATCGAATTGATATTTAATGATAGTAAGGGTGAAAGGGATAATTAAAATAATTTCAGCTACTTAAAAATAAAAATATCCTGACAGCTTTGATGGGGCTTGGGGTTCATCTATAACTTATGCTTTCTTATAAACAATCCTGTATGAACCTGAGACTGTGTAACAGCTGATCTGTGTAGATATGCTGCAGAACATAGAAATGAATAACCAGATCCAGTGTACCTCGTGCGTAAATGCGCACAGCCTCTTCATCAGTTTCGCGCCTGAGCAATGGTACAGTCCCTGATATACCTCAACATCCTTTTATAGGCGTGCACACGCTATAGGCGTTAACGCGTGTGTCACTATTGTACTAAAGCCAACGCTTCAGACGCCTTAATGTGTGCACGTGTGACTGAAATAGCCTAAACTGTCACATCGTCTCTCTTGGTAATACATGGACTGCTTGAATTGTGAAGCGAAGCAGCTGTTAAACTCAAAATTCGTCATCATAAAGTAAATGATTATTTGTACATTGAGACGAGCGTGCGCACAGGCGTCCGCTGCGTTAACGCGTGGCACGGCACGAATGACCCGTCGCTATTGGATTTCCATAAACACTACACAGCGTGTGCTGTACGCTCATGTAGAATTGTACTTAACAGTCACGCGTGGTATTCACGTCACGTATTTGAGGCGTAGTTCACCCGTCACGCACACGTCACGTAGGCGTATGCGCAACAACGCGTGTGCAGCGTCTGCGTGACGCCTACGTGACGCTCGTCTGTCCATTGAAAGTGAATGGAATTTACACGCGCACGTTAGAGGTTTGATGTCATCGCATAGGCGCTGTACACGCGTTTTAGTACAGTTCGCTGGCATAAAATGCCCCCCATAGTGTGTGCGTGCATGCGTGCGCGTGTGTGTGTTTGTGCGTGTGTGTGCACATGTTGGGGTGGAGATCCACTCGGTCTCCGTATACCCACCTATACCCAAACACCACTACCCAACTGAGTGCGTACATATCCAACATGGAAAATATTATATCATGTATTTACGTCTCACCACGTAGACGGTGCGTGGGCCTGCTGCGGCCTTGCTGTCCTTCTCCGGGTCGCAGACCGACTGGTAGTCGTACGTCTTGTTGAAAGAGTAGAGCGACGTGTTGACTAGGTTGATCATCAACACAGGGTCAATCTCCCCAAAGAACTGACCTATCTGGACACACACACACACACACACAGAGGTAGAGTAACAGCTTTTTACCATACAGCCAGACCCAGTGAATTTACCACTGTGTAAGATGTAACACACACAGCGTTAGATACATCCAGCATAGGATTTGAAGACCACAACCTCACTTTCAATACAAATTCAATGTTGTCTTGCTTGGAACCGGAGCAAGCTACCCCTCTGACGTGATCACTTGCTTTTTTACATGTAAGGGACAGGCATGATACACAATATAATAATATACTACAGCCAGAATACATTTTGAACAAACTGACTAAAACACATATTCTGATCATTTAAATTTAGCTCTCTCAATTGTACACCAAGAATATTCAACCACCCTCGTCCAGTTGTATAAAAAGAGACGGGGATTCTTATCTACCTGTGTGTGTGTTTGTGTGTGGAGCCTGTCACTCCAGTATGGACATTGTAACGATAAAAACGGGTCAAATGTCAAACAGCAGATGCCCCAACTAAAACTGTATCACGAGAGGAGACACAATGTCTCCTAAACCCTAATATGTTTCAATACATATTTTATATTGACAGACTAGGATCCCAACAGCGAACACAGGATCCACTTTTCCACTGTGGTATTTTTTTTTAACCCAGACATTGTTTCTGTGAGCCAATATGCCATTGCTCATATTGAATATGTTAAAGTTATAGTCTGATATTAGATTATGAAATTAATTAAGTGAGCACAGAATGAGAATGAGCAGGTTGATGTTTTTCTTACCTGTGTGATGTACTCCTCCTGGTTGGACATGAGGAGAAAACCTCCGTCATCCAGGATCACACAGTCCACATGCTACAGAACACACAAAGGGGAAGAGGTGTGTCACAACACATGTTTCATCTAACTATAAAGCGAGGAATCTCTGTCTGTAGTATGTATGTATGTATGTATGTATGTATGTATGTACGCACATGTATGTACGCACATGTATGTATGTATGTATGTATGTACGCACATGTATGTACGTAAGTACGTACGTACGTCTGTCTGTCTGCCTGTCTGTATGTACGTACGTACATATGTACATGTATGTATGTATGTATGTATGTATGTATGTATGTATGTATGTATGTATGCATGTATGTACGTACGCACGTACGTACGTATATATGTATGTATGTATGTATGTATGTATGTATGTATGTATGTATGTATGTATGCATGTATGTACGTACGCACGTATATATGTATGTATGTATGTATGTATGTATGTATGTACGTATGTATATGAGGGGCCGCCTGGGACAGAATTCATACTTGGTCTTACACACACTATTATACTCTCACATACACTATTATACTCTCTACATACACTATTATACTCTCTCACATACACTTATATACTCTCTCACATACACTATTACTCTCTCACATACACTTATATACTCTCTCACATACACTAATATACTCTCTCACATACACTAATATACTCTATACTCTCTCACATACACTATTATACTCTCTCACATACACTTATATACTCTCTCACATACACTAATATACTCTCTCACATACACTAATATACTCTATACTCTCTCACATACACTATTATACTCTCTCACATACACTATTATACTCTCTCACATACACTTATATACTCTCTCACATACACTAATATACTCTCTCACATACACTAATATACTCTATACTCTCACATACACTATTATACTCTCTCACATACACTATTATACTCTCTCACATACACTTATATACTCTCTCACATACTACCTCTATACTCTCTCACTACACTATTATACTCTCTCACATACACTATTCTACTCTCTCACATACACTACTTATCTCTCTCACATACACTTCTATTTTCTCTCACAACACTACTAAACTCTCTCACATACACGACTATACACTCTCATACTTACATTGTAAAAGGACCTTAATAGTTTGAATGAAACGGAAGTGAGTTTGAATGAAACTGTCGTGAGTTTGAATGAAACGGACGTGAGTTTGAATGAAACGGAAGTGAGTTTGAATGAACGGAAGTGAGTTTGAATGGAAACGGAAGTGAGTTTTGAGCACCGGACCCGCCAGCCGCGTACCCAGCACCGGACCCCGCGACCCGGCCGCGGACTCAGCCGCAGACCCAAGTCCACACACAGCCCGTGTGCGATGCTTGAGGATGTCATCGTGCGCGCCTATCGCATGATTTAGACTTGACTGTTTCGGCAGACAACCCGTTCCTCATCCCAACTCGTAATATAGGCCTACCGACGATTTGTCACGCCCGGGGGGTGGGGGGGGGGGGGGTGTTCGTGATTGTCAAGGGAGGGGGGGGGACCGCGGACTGATGACGGGGTTGCGCGATCGTAACCACTGACGGGGGGGGGGGGGGGGAATAAAAAAATAAAAAAGGTGCCGGATCCACCGTTGGAGGTGCCGGAACATATTCCGGCGTGTTCCGGCCCAAATTAAGCCCTGGATACTGACGCCAAAGGTACCCTCCCGCGTCTGTGTGAAACGATCTGGGTCTCATAAACCCGTTCGCGGTGGTAAGAGACGAGCAGAGTCTACAGCGTCCGCTCGCAGAGCAGAGTCTACAGCGTCCGCAGTCTACTGTGAAACAATTCACTCCAAAAAGGGTTATGGTTATGGTTAGGGTTATGGTTATGGTTATGTTAGCGTAATCTATCACCGTGACCGGGTTATTATTGGAGTGAATGGACGCTGTAGACTCTGCTCTGCGAGCGGACGCTGTAGTTGGGATGAGAACGGGCTGCGGTTGAGTATGTGGGGATTTTTTCGGTCGCAATTGGGTTTCACATTTTTAAAAGTGGTGGGGACAAAATTCAAATTATAAATAGTGGTGGGGACATGTCCCCCCCGTAATCGACGCCTATGTATGTGGTGCAGTACTTTGGCAAAGGAGACGTTCACTTCCTTACAGGCTATCCTATCTTTCATTTAAACATCGAACTCGGCATGAGTCATGACGATTGCCCCCCCATAAAATAATTTTCCTCGGCCCTCCCCCCAGGCCAAAAATATTTCCTGGGCCCTCCCCTAAGGCTTAAAAAAATTATCCTAGGCCCTCCCCCTGACGACCGGCCCTCCCCCCCCCCCGGTAAATATCGTACAGTCCCTTACACATACTACTATACTCTCTTACATACACTAATATACTCTCTCACATACACTATTATACTCTCTCACATACACCACTATACTCTCTCACATACACTATTATACTCTCTCACATACCACTATACTCTCACACATTCATTATACTCTCTCACATACACTATTATACTCTCTCACATACACTAATACTCTCTCACATACACTTATATACTCTCACATACACTAATATACCTTCTTACATACACTACTATACTCTCTTACATACACTACTATACCCTCTTACATACACTACTATACTCTCTCATACTTACATGTAAAAGGAGTTTAATAGTGTGTGTGTATGAGTATAGTGGTGTATATGCGAGATTATAATAGTGTGTGTAAGACCAAGTATGAATTCTGTCCCAGGCGGCCCTCATATATGTATGTATGTACGTATGTCCATCGCATAGCTCAACAACGTTCATCCGATCTTCTTCACACTTGGCGGTTGTATTGCTGGGGACCCAAGGACATGCAGTGTTGAATTTGGGGAATTTGGAGTGCGGACTGACTTGAGCATTTCTTCACCTATGTCCGCAGCGGCCCTTCACAGGCAAGGCACGTTACAACCGAACTAGGATATACTGTATATAGGCCTACTAACGTTGCAACCCAACTCTTCACCTACTTGGACTCTGAGCACAAGCTCCATTGCAACTCAAATTGTGTAAGTTAGCCATACTAACTTATAACACTAACGATACCGCCGAACTCAGATACAGTGTTGCCAGATGAGATTGACAGTTTCCAGCCCA
>JAOPHQ010006641.1:0-68750 GCA_030340625.1 Merluccius polli
TCGGCAAACCACCGGTCCAAGGGCGGCGGCAGTGGGACTGGATGTCACAGGCCAACGACAAAATGGCCGGGGAGCCCGAGGTAATAGGGAGGTGGTATGTACCGCTCCCCACCATCCTGGTATAAGCGGCCAGTGATGGAAGTCTCGTATCTTTGAGCGATGCCGACCATGCTGGTACAGATGGTGAGCATTGCGGTGCTCCGGGCGGCGAGGTGACTTGGTCACTGAACTGCGGTGTAAATGGAGTTACTGGCGGCCCATTAAGAAGCCAAATGCCTCGTCATCTAATTAGTGACGCGCATGAATGGATGAACGAGATTCCCACTGTCCCTACCTACTATCCAGCGAAACCACAGCCAAGGGATAAAACACGACGAAAGAAACAAAAAATTATAACTACGAGTCAGATGATTAAACATCCAACCAGATTAACAGTCCTCTAAAACCTTGCTTGATCTGATCTTCACTAATATAGCCGACTGCATAAATAAGACCTACAACTTTGTTACAGGAATATCAGACCATAATCTCATCTTGGTAAGCTTTCCAAATCACGGTACAAAAACCAAAATAAAAGTAAAGACAGGACCAACTCATCATTCATACCTAAAAAAGACCTACAGTACTTAGACAATGAGATAGACCTAATTAATTGGGACAGCATAACCGGTGGTGGCAGTTGTGAGCAGGCTTGTGACGAGCTCAGGAAAAACATCACACAAGTACTGAATAAATTCACTCGAACAGCACCACAGAAGCACAAGTGCAGACAGAATCTGCCTTGGTTTAATGACGTCAGGACTGCTAACCGACAGGCTGGTCTTTAACAGCCTTAGGAACAAAGTCACGGGACAGCTTAGAAAAACAAAAGCAAACTTTTTTCTAGATGTCATAAAGCAGGCCAAAGGGAATCTCAAACTTTTATGGAAATGTATTGACCAGTCATCAGGTAGGGAGCGTTCCAAAAGTGGACCCATAGAGCTTTATGTAAACAACCAAACCAGTTTAGTCAGTACTTCAGGAATACGGGACACACACAAGGATTGCGTAGCTGTGGCAAATACTTTTAATGAGTATTTTATTAACTCTGTTCTGGAACTGAGCTGCCCCTTTACAAAACTAACTGCTCTTCTGCAACAACACAGCCTTCTACGATTTTAATGAACGAAACCCCTCCACTATACTTCGCACATACAAATAAATCTAAGGTAACCAAAATACTGACATCACTCTAACTCCAGAGCAAAGGATACCTGGGGGATCGACCAGGTCCTTATAAAAAAACATAAGGACACTCTCTCCACCCCAATTTCATGTATAATAAACAGGTCGCTTGATGAATGTATATTCCCCTCCTCTCTCAAGACATTGCCATTGTAACACCTGTCTTCAAATCTGGTGATCGACATGAAACCTGTAATTACAGACCTATTAGCATACTCCCAGTTACATCTAAAGTTATTGAGAAAGTTGTGGCTGAGCAATTAACATCACATCTCAATAATGAAGGTCTGTTACATCCCAGGCAATATGGCTTTAGAGCGCATCACTCCACGGAAACTGCTTGCTGCTTTTTCCTTGAGACAATTAAGGCTAGTCTTGACAAAGGGGGGGTTGTTGGGGCAGTCTTTCTGGATCTTCGTAAGGCTTTTGACACTGTAAACCACTCTGTACTGCTGACCAGACTAACTCAATTTAATCTCTCATCCAATGTGCTATCCTGGCTTCAATCGTACCTAAGTGGACGTACCCAGTGTGCAAGGATCAAAGATAAAATGTCCCCTCTGAGAACCTGCACTTTGGGTGTGCCACAAGGATCAGTCCTAGGACCTCTACTCTTCAGCTTATACATCAATGATCTCCCCTCTATATGTATGGACATGGAGACACTGATGTATGCTGATGACACTGTTATATTTACACATGGGAAAGATGTCCATACAGTAGCAAATAAATTAACAACAGCCATGGAAAGGGTAGTGGAGTGGCTCAGTGACTCATGCCTTACGCTGAACACAGAAAAGACGGTGACTATGTACTTTTCAAATGCACGGAAACACAATGAACGCCCAAACATCTTTGTAAATGGTCACAGGATAAATAATGTTTAAGAATTTAAATACCTAGGCGTTATTCTGGACTCCACCCTAACATTTAGAAAACACATTATAATAATAATAATAATAATGCATTATATTTCAAGGCGCCTTTCTGGCACTCAAGGACACCGTACATAACCATAACATAGAAACACAAGAAATAAACAAGATATAAGACATGTTAAAATACAAACAGTAAAAAATAAGTTAAAATTTAAGGCAGAGCAGATGGGGTCACAAGGAGAAAGCAGTTCTGAACAGATGGGTTTTGAGGGTGGATTTGAAAAGGTGAAGTGAGTCCATGTTTCTGAGCTGGGGTGGAAGTGAGTTCCAGAGCCGGGGAGCAGAGCGGCTGAAAGCTCTGCTCCCCATGGTGGTAAGACGGGCAGAAGGAACAGTCAGGTGGATGGAGGCAGATGATCTGAGGGTACGGGTGGGAGTGGCAACATGGAGGAGGTCAGACAGGTAAGGGGGGGCGAGGTTGTGAATAGCTTTGAATGTAAACAGGAGGATCTTGAATTCGATACGATGTTTAATGGGGAGCCAGTGAAGCTGCTGCAGGATGGGGGTGATGTGGTTGATGGAGGGGGTTTTGGTGATAATGCGGGCCGCTGAGTTCTGAACCAGTTGAAGCTTATGGAGGGATTTATGAGGGAGACCAAAGAGGAGGGAGTTGCAATAGTCCAGGCGAGAAGTGACAAGGCTGTGAACAAGGATTGCAGTGGTATGGGGGGTAAGGGAGGGGCGGAGGCGGTTGATGTTGCGCAGGTGGAAGTAGGCAGACCGAGTAACGTTATTGATGTGGGATTGGAAAGATAATGTACTGTCGAGGATGACACCCAGACTCTTTACTTGAGGGGAGGGGGAAACAGAGCAGTTGTCGATGATGAGAGGGAAACTGTTGGTTTTGGATAGTGTTGATTTGGTACCGATGAGAAGAACCTCAGTTTTGTCACTGTTAAGTTTGAGAAAATTATAAGAGAACCAGGATTTGATCTCTGTTAGGCAATCGGTAAGGGAGGTGGGTGGGAGGTTGGAAGTGGGTTTACTGGAGAGGTAGAGCTGGGTGTCATCCGCATAACAGTGGAAATTGATGCTGTATTTACGGAAGATATTGCCAAGGGGGAGAAGGTAGATGATGAAGAGAAGGGGCCCCAGGACCGAGCCCTGGGGCACACCTGAGGTGACGGTGGAAGGATGGGATGTGTGGGATTTGAGCTGAACGAACTGAGTGCGGCCAGAGAGGTATGACTTAAACCAGTCCATCGTAGTGTGGATGATGCCGATGGAGGAAAGTCTATTGAGGAGGGTGGTGTGACAGATGGTGTCGAAGGCCGCACTCAGGTCGAGGAGGATGAGGATTGTAAGTGAACCAGAATCAGCTGCCATGAGGAGGTCGTTGGAAATTTTTATGAGAGCAGATTCTGTGCTATGGAGGGGGCGGAAACCGGACTGGAACTGTTCATACAGATTGTTGTGAGATAAATGAGAGTGGAGTTGAGAGGCTACAGTTTTTTCAAGGATTTTTGAAATGAAAGGAAGATTAGAAATAGGACGTAGGTTATTGAAGTTGGTTGGATCTGCACCGGGTTTTTTCAGTATTGGGGTTATTGCAGCGGTTTTAAAGGATGCAGGAACAGTTCCAGATGTGAGAGAGAAGTGGATGATAGCAGAGATGAGGGGGACCAGAGAAGGGAGGCAGGCTTTAACCAAAACCGTTGGGAGGGGGTCCAGCTGACAGGTGGATGGTTTGGACTTACGGATGAGGTCTGAGATTTCTAAGGTGGAGGGGAGCAGGAAGGAGGAAAAAGAGTGAGTGGGTGAAAGAGGTTCAGGTAAAATACAGGGGGATGGATCTGGGCTGAGATGCTGGTGGATCATCTGGATTTTTTTATTAAAAAATGACAGGAGGGAGTTACAGAAGGCAGTTGAGTACAAGTGTGGTGGCAGAGAGTCCGGGGGTTGGGTGATCTTTTTCAACAGTGAGAACAGTGATTTGGTGTTACCTTCACTGGAACAGATTATGTCAGAGTAGTAGTTGGATTTGGTTTGAGAAATGCAGTCCTTGTAATGTAGTATATGGTTATTGTAAATCTCTTTGTGAATAGATAGACCAGTTTTGTGATGGAGCCGCTCGAGTTGCCGACCTTTGGCTTTCATAAGCCGAAGCTCAGGGGTGAACCAGGGTGCAGAGCGGGAGAAGGAGACGGGTCTAGTTTTTAACGGAGCAAGGGAGTTGAGAATAGTGTGAAGTCCAGTGTTATAGTGTGAGACTAGTTCTTCGGGGGAGGAGAGATTGACAGAGTCCATAAAAGAGTTAATACTGGAGGAGAGAGAGTCCAGATTTATGTCCTTAATACTACGGAAAGATATGAGACGGGGGAGCTTTGTGATAGAGAGAGAGAGTTTAACAGTGAATGAGAGGAGGAAATGATCAGTTATCGGAAGTTCATCTGCTGTGAGATCAAGGGGGGCGACACCAGAGCAGCAGACCAGGTCCAAGATGTGGCCTCTAGTGTGAGTGGGAACATTTGTGTGCTGCTGAAGTCCGAAACTCTCCAGGCAGGATGTAAAGTCTCTGGTGAGAGGGTTATTGAAGTTATCCATGTGAATGTTGAAGTCCCCCAACAGGATGGTGTTGGGAGAAAGAGTGGAAAGGTGTGTGAGGAAATCTGCAAAGTCACTCAGAAAAACACTATTTGGTTTGGGGGGGGCGGTAAACAGTAGCGATGATGGTGGGAGTAGGACCAGACAGTTGGCAGACAGTGGATTCGAAGGAGCTGAAGGCAGGGACAGACACCCGCGAGACTTTCCACTTCTCGCGGTGAATTATCGCGAGACCTCCTCCCCGGCCGGAGCCACGGGGCCGACAGGTGTAAACAAACCCCGGGGGCGTGGATTCATTGAGTTGTGAGAAGTCGTTGGGTTGCTGCCATGTCTCGGTTAAACAGAGAAAGTCAAACTTATGGTCGGTGAGGAGATCCTGGATGAGATGCCCCTTGCTCGTGAGTGAGCGGATGTTGAGGAGACCGAAGTTGACAGCGGAGGAGTCGAGTTTGACGGTAGCATTAGCCGACCTGGCTAGGCTGGCTAATGCATGGTGGTTGACGGTGCGGCCGGAGTTGATGGAGGAGCGACGAGAAGTGGACCAGGTGGAGTTGATTGTAGTGGAGTTGTTGCTGTGCTGGACATGTCTGCGGGACCCACGGTGGATGTAGCGCCGACGAGGGGGGCAAGCGATGTCCGGGTGCGGTGGTGGGGGCTCATTCAAGCGGGTCGCGAGAGGGTTGGTGATGGAGTAGTGGAGTAGTCCTGCCACAGGATGATGGCAGAACGACAGGAATATCCAGACGAGTCCAAAGCAGGTGAGTGAGTTGTTGGGCCACATGATGAGGCAGGAACCAGGTATGCTTAGGAAGCCGGTGTCGCGACAGCCGGTTAGCAACTAGCTACCGGCGTTAGCCCGTGCACTGGTGGATAGGAGTGCCGGAGCTAACTGTGCGAGAGGAGCTGTTTTGGCTCAATACGCGACACTACTACTACGATTGCTAATACTACTGCTACTGCTACTACGATACTACTACTATACTACTATACTGCTATTACTACTACACTACTACTACTAGCTGCTACTACCACAAGCTACTGTATTCCGGCGAGCAGCGGCAACAAACATGCCAGCGTCCACTCGACCGGAAGTGACGTACCAAAGTGTACATAACCATCAATACATAACCATCAATACATAACCAATGTGTTAAAAAGATGTGTAACACACTCGGGTATAATATTGCAAATTTCCGTTTCATTCGCAATGCTCTGTCAACCGTAGCTGCCAAAGCATATCTACACGCCATGATTCTGTCTCCTATCCTGTACTGTATATCATCTTGGTCTCAGGCCAGTAGGACGGCTCGGAATCCAGTAAGATCACTTTACAATCAATCCCTGAAAGTTCTTGACAAGAAACCTCGACGGCACCATCACTGTGATCTTCTATTTAAACATAAAATGCTAAGTCTTGATAATCTAATCATGTTTTCAGACATTCGACTAATTCATAAGATCATTCATAACGCAGCACCTCCCCCCCTGAAGACCTTCGTGCAGCCTCGTTCAGAAGTGCTTCACAGAGCCCTACGATCGGTATCCAGGGGGGACTGCAATGTAAAACTGCTTTCTCTCAATCAGCGTTTTCTTATAAAGCCACCAGCAAATGGAACAGGCTTCCAGAATATCTGAAACACATCCCAGATTATCACAGATTCAACAGTGAGGTTAAAAACTGGATTCTGAGCCAACAGTCATGCCAGCACTGAAATTGACACTTCTGGGCCAAGGTTACCTGTGGGTACCTCTGGGGATGGGGCTACCCTTGTGGGTAGTCTCATCCCCTACAGGGCTCTACCTATGTCCCATATACTGAGCAATTTGTGCATCTCGTTGAGAGTTTTAATGTATTTATCATCTTTTATTTTCTATTACTGAAAACTACATGCACTTTATATGATTGTTTGACTGCATCCTCTATTTGTACCGCACTATGCACTTTTATGAACATTCGTGATGTATATTATTGTATTGATCATAATATGTTCTATAGTGCACTTTCTTGTTGTCCGTCCTGTCTCATTTTACTTTAATTAATCGTCTGTTTTTACTGTCTGTTTTTATGTACGAGGACTGCAGATGGAAATTAGCTGCTCTGCTAAATCTGGTGCAACCATCTTCTCATTTGTTAAATGATTAACTCATTGGCTGCCAATGACGTCTATAGACGTCAATTGAAATACAACCGTTGACTGCCAATGACGTCTATAGACGTCAATTATGTTTTTCAACAGGGCTGACTGGGGAGCGATCTAGAGGACCTTGTCACAAAAAAACAGGCTTGTAAACATAGTATGTACTACCGAACTGACCCACTAGGTGGGCCCCGTGCCAAATAGGATGGGAGAGATGAGTAAACAGTAGCCTAATGGGTGAAGAAAGTGAATATGGCGCCAGCGAAACGTAAGACAAACTTTAGACAGCCAACACTCGAACAGAGTATGTGTCGCAGTGTCGCGATCGACTCGGTTGTTTGCAACGATAATCCCAACTCGTCCCAACTCGTAATATACCGACGATTTGTCACGCCGCTAGACGTCTGATACTGACGCAATAGGGTTCCCTCCCGCGTCTGTGTGAAACGGTCTGGGTTCTCATAAACCCATTCGCGGTGGTAAGAGACGAGCAGAGTCTACAGCGTCCATTCACTCCAATAATAACCCGGTCACGGTGATAGAG
Organism: Merluccius polli; assembly: GCA_030340625.1. Taxonomy (NCBI): domain Eukaryota; kingdom Metazoa; phylum Chordata; class Actinopteri; order Gadiformes; family Merlucciidae; genus Merluccius; species Merluccius polli. The sequence goes on from JAOPHQ010006641.1 coordinate 7,389, forward strand.
TATGCTAACCCTAACCCTATTCCTAACCATAACCCTAACCCTTTTTGGAGTGAATTGTTTCACAGTAGACTGCGGACGCTGTAGACTCTGCTCTGCGAGTGGACGCTGTAGACTCAAGTGCTCGCAGGGGTGCGCAGCGAGACCAAAATGTGGTGTCAGTCCTGTTGTGTCCCCTTGCACGCAGGAGAGTGTTTTACAGTTTACCACACTAAGCTGAACTATTTTGTGTAGGGGTGGAAACAAGCATACACACACACACACACGCACGCACGCACGCACACACACACATAGGATTTGATATAGCTGCGACAACATACAGAAATACACACACACAGGATTTGATATAGCTGCGACAACATACAGAAATACATATCTGTAAAGAATTGTACAACTGACATTTTGAAGAGAAAAAAGTAATTTATATTTATATTATATATTGGTTATATATTTGCAAATAAATCATTATTGTCCTATCAAAATACCTTTCTCAATGTTGTTTTTGCTGTTTTATGGAGGGAAACCACTTTTCAGATGTTAAAGGTGTCACTAAAGCAAAAAAAGTTTATTTTCACAAAAAGCTTGTTTTCTCAATTTTTGGTCAAAAACAGGTGTTTTTGGTGAAACCAACATATGTTCTACTGCCGATTACTAAAGAACGGAAAAAGGTAGAAGCAAACGGTTTATTCCTGATTAAAGAAGAGAGTCTACTCTTTCTTTTGATAGTTTCGGTGTTTACATAGTCATAGAACTCACTGTTAAGTGGGTCTTAGGAAATCAGTCAAAATGCTGTAAAACGCTCGGCAGTATGGGGCTCTCTGCACTGAAAATGGCTGGCAGCCAATGAGTTAATGTACTTGCACACTGTCCTTTCATAAATTAAATAAACTAAACTAAACAGGCTTGGCCGAATCAGCGGGGAAAGAAGACCCTATTGAGCTTGACTCTAGTCTGGTACTGTGAAGAGACATGAGAGGTGTAGAATAAGTGGGAGGTCTCGGCCCACGGTGAAATACCACTACTCTTATCGTTTTTCCACTTACCCAGTGAGGCGGGGAGGCGAGCCCCCGAGCGGGTTCTCGTTTCTGGTGTCAAACCCCCTCGTCCCCCTATGTGTGTGCATTGCTGGGTTAAGTGTAGGTAGTGTCATGAACTGGCTCAGAAGTTCAGACAAGAAGCATCGAAAACACATGGAGGTTTAAATCTAAATCAAAAGAAATGTATCAAAGTAATTATCAGTTTCAACAACTGATTTAATGCAAAGGTACTGAATCATGGATGTGAGTGGCAAAAAGGATCAATGAAACAACCCAAACAAACAAAAACAACAGAAACATCCAGCCACGGGGAGAGAGGACGAGGAACTGAGCAGGTCAGCTTTTAAAGGCTTGGTCCCGCCCACCTTCCAGGTGAACTGCTTTTGGGCTAATCACCTCTGCCATCTGAGCTAGAAGGGGGGAGAGAGAGAGAGAGAGCGAGAGAAGGAAAACAGCAGGCAAGTGCATTCCCATCATCATCATCACACCTCCCCCCTTAAGAGCAGATTCCCACTAAGGGAATCTGTATCATAATTCTTTGTAACGTTAACTGTTACACAAAAAAAAAAAAAAAATCATGCCATTACTACATCATATGGGAAGAAGAATTGAGTTACACTCAACTATATGGTAACACAACACATCACACTGACCACTCACCGAAATGGTCACCATCCCAGGTCTCCGCAGCCTAGTATGAACAGACAACAGTGAGGGTGTGAACCCACTATGACAACTTATCACCCTACCAGCCAACTTATCACCACACCAACCAACTTTCTTACTTAAACATCATTCTGCACAAAATACCCTCATGAAACAGACCTGAAATCCTCAATAGGACAGACTTGTTCAAAAAGTCCCTTTAAAGAAGGATCAGCCAATTGTTCCATCACCAGTTCCTTGTGGGGAATTGACTGCAAACGTGTAGGAACAGCTAAAGTGAAATTGTCAACTTCATTACCAATATTCCTTCTTCCAATAGCCTACCTTTTAAAGTGCTTTTTATTGTTTCTTTCAATCTTTTATCAGAGATTTCTACATGAAAATGTTCAGCAATTTTCAAGAGCTGCTCTTTTGTGCTTTGCTCCAAAAGGTCCTCAGAAGGAGCCCTCACAAAATCCTCCACAGAGGCCATGTTCAACAAAAGTTATGACTCACCTTAAGAAAGTCAATAACTTACCAATCCTGGTTTACCATGGTCCAGAAAGGGAAAAAGAAAAAAACAAAAGTAGTCATTGTCAACAAAGTCAAAATCCCCCACTAAGAGAAAGAAAAAAAAACTCTAACTCAACCCTAGTCTTCAGGCTGTCATATGAGAGGGTCTTTAATCACAAAACTCTGCGGGACTGGAAAGCACCTGCTATGCAGCCACCCCCAGCACTCCCCAGAATGTGAACCTGAGCATATAGCTCTACTCAACTTCACAGCCACAGAAAATTCAGGTCACACTATACCTACCAGGGGGAAAGAGACCTCTGACAAAAACCACCAAACCAAACATCACTTACCAATCCTAAATCTAAACCAAACTGAGGACTCAATGCATCTCTCCCCATTCTGTCCTTACTCAAAAAAAAAAAAAAAACACCTCCGTGTGTAATCCTCTCTACACCATTTTAAATCCCGGACAAGCCCCCATTTTGTCATGAACTGGCTCAGAAGTTCAGACAAGAAGCATCGAAAACACATAGAGGTTTCTCTAAATCAAAAGAAATGTATTAAAGTAATAGTTTTAACAATTGATTTAATTCAAAAGGTACTGAATCATGGATGTGAATGCTAAGGTAGAAGGTGGTCCCGCCCACCTTCCAGGTGAACTGCTTTTGGACTAATCACCTCTGCCATCTGAGCTAGAGAGAGAGAGAGAGAAAAAAAACAGCAGGCAAGGCCATTCCCATGTACCCGGGATCATCACAGTAGCCTATGTGTGTGCATTGCTTTGGTAAGTGTAGGTAGCCTATGTGTGTGCATTGCTGGGTGTAAGTGTAGGTAGCCAGTTGATAACTCCCACAAAGTTGATCCCACGCAGGACCATCATGAGAGGAAAGCGGAGGTCTGTGCTCTCCCCTGGTCGGGGCTTGAGTACCAGCCCTAGCGCGCACTCATGTTTATCTCCTGGGCCACGGAAGAGAGTAAAGCGTCTATCGGAATCCCTGGATATGGAGTTTCATAATCCGTCGGATGCTCGACCAAAGGCCAACCCAGTTGATGACCAAAGGCCAACCCCGGTGGTCAGCCTCAGGTGTTCCTCCCTATGGAACGGCCACCCGCCGAGGACAAAGACCAATGTCAATGAGGAGGATTGGTACCGAGGCCCTGACTGAGAAGGCGGGCAGTTCAGTGGGGCCTGTAGGAACCACACGTGTAGCTCCTACCTACGTTGTCTAAATCGAGCCCCAGTTAGAGACTATTCAAGTCCAACCGAAATAGTCTCACTCTTTTTTCCCTTGACACAGATAAAGAAGGGGAGTACCTGTCCAGTAGGACTCTGGTGGAAGTCAGTTTTCCCTACAGGCCACAAGAGTGTGAGATATGCTCTGAACATCTTGCCACCGCTCTGGAATGCTGCACCCACCTTCGGGTAACACATGGTCTCGTTAGACCTCTTCTCGTGTGCTCAATATGCGTTAAGAGGGGACAAAGGAGGCACAGGATTGAGCGTCATGCAGCCAAGTGTACTAACAAACAGGTTACACGGGCCCGGGTGGGCGATAGGTGATTACCTTAAAGGAACACCTCGGTAAGTGGAAAGGAGGAAAGGGATTCCTGGAAATGGCATGTATGATACTGGCCGTACAAAAGAGCAAATCCGGTATAAAGTGAGGCAGGTTAAGAAGGCTGTACACCTTCCTGTGTTACCCAATCCTCCTTAAATCTACCAATCATTAATTGAAGAATTAATGATGGAGAGGGTACAACCTACTCTAATTCCTAAGAGTATTGTCAAACACGGAATACTCAGAGCATTGGAAGAGGACGAGGGATGATCTTTATTGACCTAGCCAAAGCGTTTGACTCGGTCTCTCACAAGCATATATACAGGCGGCCCTGGTACAACGGAAAGTGGACCCAGCTTTCATTGACCTTTTGGTCGACTCTTATAACGGCTGCAGTACCAGGGTGCGCACGAGAGAGGGCTATACTAACAACACCTCTTTTGTTCAACTTGGCGATAGACCCATTGTTGTGTATGCTGAAAGTGAGGGGCGTGGGTTTCGGTTCAGGTGAAGGCAAGGTTACAGTGCTGGACTATGCAGACGATCTGGTTTTGTTCAGTGATTCTTGGGATGGAATGAACAGGAACATGGGCATACTGGAGGCGTTCTGCAACCTAACCGGACTCAAAGTTAACACGACAAAGTACCATGGGTTCTTTGCAGCAGGTGGAAGGAGAACAGCCAAAAATTGGCCCCAGGGTTCCTACAGGTTTCTTCAAGTCAAATTCAAGTCTTTTTAAGACCATTTATATCAAAAATTAATACCTATTTCTCGGCCCATTTCACATCCCTATTGGCAAAGAAAAATGAAATCCTTGAATTTGAGAGTATTCGTTTATTCAACAATTCCATTTATTCTTTCAAGTCACTCCTCAAAACTCACATCGCCTACTTCATATGATTTTTTTTTTTTTTAGCCCTTTTCCTTTTTCCTTTATTTTTATGTTTTGTTGTGAAGCGCATTGGGTCCTAGAATTGCGCTATACAAGACTGATTTATTATTATTATTATTATTATTATTATCAAAATAGCAGTCCACAGTACTCCTGTACAGGTTAAATACAAATAAAATAAAAATGATTCACACTCCAGAACAGAAGGTGGCGGTAATGCACCAATAAGCTGGATGCCAACCGCCGTTAAAAATAAAGAAGAAAACAGCGCTAACTCGCGCTAACAACACCCAACACAAACACAGACAGACACAGACAACAAGTGTGGAGTGTGAATCAGTCAGTGTTCGGAGAATTGTCCCCGGGGCTGCGTTGCGTTCTCAGTTATTGGCTCTTTTCATTTACTCTGTTTAGGTAATTGCACTATATGTACCATTGCTGCTATGACAACTGAATTTCCCTTCGGGGATCAATAAAGTTTGTATATCTATCCATCTTCATTTACGTTATTCGATCAAAATAATTGTGGTTGACAAATGAAACTTTTGGTGAGAAATGCGATACAGATAAGTTACATACAGCCTTTTTAAGGTATAATTTCCAAATTCAGAAATTCAATGCTTTTAAGACCCCGCGGAAACCCTGTGGCCCCCATGGTCACTGGGGGGTGCTGAAATACACATGGTGGGACCTGAGGAAACCATTGACTACCTTGGCCTCGCCATAAATCCCTGGAAAGAGCCCCGACAGCTGGATATAGCAGCCCTTGTGGAGAACATGGGACAGAAAACATCTCAGGCAAGACTCAAGCCTTCACAAAGAGTTGAGATTTTTGTACTTGCCATCCCCAGAGTGTTCTACAAAGCGGTAAATAGTTCCTTTCGCCATACCTGTTTACGACAGGTGGACCTGACTGAGACGCTATATCAAGAGCTGGATGCATCTGAGCCCATGCACAGCAAATGGGCTACTCTATTGCAAATGAAACGACGGGGGCATGGCGATCCCATGCCTAAGCAGGACCATTCCACGACGCAAGGCAAAAAGGATATTTTCTTTGTTTCACTCGGGAAGACCCGGTTACACCGGGGATGGCTTAGAGAACCATACTGCCTGGGGAATTCTGCAAGCTATGGCTGGCCTGGGGGGGGGGGGGGGGGGGGGGTCCTCCAGGACTTGATGGATACAGAATGTGAATCCTTTACCCAAACCAGAAGTTGGAGAGCGATGGAGTTTGAATTGTGGACTAAAAAGAGGACCCAAGGCTTTGGGGTGGACCTCTTCAAGGGCGATAAGATCAGTAACTGTTGGCTTCCACAGAAGGGACAGCCTCAGTGGAAGGAGTCACATCTCATTCGCGCCCTGCAGATGAGAACCAATGTGCTCCCTGGTTCCATCACAAGGGAGGATGCCGTGGTGGGATACCCCCCCTGTAGGGCGTGTGGACTGCTACCTGAAACTGCATCTCACATTCTAGGACGCTGTGCGGAAACAAAGCTGAATAGAATGGCTAGGCACAATCGGCTCTGTTCTCTTTTGGCGATGGAGGGCGAAAAGAAGGGATGGATGGTGATGCGAGAACGGCGCATCGTCAGGAAGGATGGTAAATGGGGTGTTCCGGATCTGATTTTCGTCAAAGGATCCACTCTGCTTGTTGTCGACGTCACCGTTTGATACGATGGCAGCACGGCCTGGCTTGAGGCGGGGCGGAAAGAGGAGGAGGACAAGTACAGTTCCTTTCTAGGGCTTCTGGGGTTGGAATTCCCTTTGGTTACTGAACTTTCGTCACATGGCTTTGTTATGGGGACGAGGGGGAAGTGGCTGAGGTCAAACTTCAGGGTCCTAGATATACTGGGCTTGACAAAAAAGGGAAAGCTCCGTTTTCGCCAGGCTGTGCTCCTGTATCACTGTACTAAAGTTCGTGGACGTTTTCCAGGCGTTCAATAAGGTCGGTGCGGGGGCAGGCGGCGAAGCAGCGGTGGAGGAAGCTTGACCAGGAGCAGCTGACGGTCCAGGCGGAGTCCCCCCCAGCCACCGGGTCCAGGACCATCGAGACCCAACCCCCATGCTCCCGAGCTCCAGTTAGCGTATGTTCCCATTAGAACTGACACACACACATAAACTGGTTTTGAACAATGAACTGTCTGAACTGATACATAACAAGACTGTCCACACTGTCTGAGGTTTAATGTGTTAATTATCTGTCCTCAGATCTTTGGAACGTCACTCCCAATTGCAGAGGGCTGGAGATCGGACGATGTGCGTGCCAACTTCTGTGCACGTGAGTATGCAGCGTTTTTATCTAGTATTAAATAACTAAATTAATCAATTCATATTCTGTTTTTTTAAAGCTTGATTTAAAGCTGTTTTTTACTTGAAGAAAATGTGCATTTATTTTAGATATTTGCTGGTTTGCTTCATTCATTATTTTTTACCTGTATTTGTTTATTTCTAAACAGGCCGCGGTACTGGTTACCGCCATAGAGTGAAGCAATGGCCAGTTTCACGCTTCACTGGGCGTAGCCATAAACTGGTCATCCCACCGGAGTCTCCTGACAAGAAGGTATTATTGTTGTCCAGTTTATGAAGAAAACTGGTTGATGTGATTGATTGATATATTTATGTACCTTCGTAAATACATATGCATGCATGCATGCATATGTATGTTCGTATATATGTATATACATACATAGCCCTTAATGAGTACCATTTAAGATAATAAATGAGTTGTCATTTCCATCAATTAATATTTTCACACATCACATCCTATTTTCCTATTGTGTATAATTTAAGCTGCATTTTATACTGTGCAATATGTTTGCAATCTTTGATCTTCTGGTAAGTTGTTCCACAACTTCACCCCACAGACAGATATGCACATACTTTTGAGTGTAGAGTGTACCGTTGGTTGCCTCAGATTCAGTCTCACTTTTAAATTATAATAGTCTAGTCTATCACTAAACCATCTTTGAATGTTTCCTGGTAGTAAGTTGTTTCTTGCTTTATATACAATTTGTGAAGTTTTAAAATCTTTTAAATCCATAAACTTTAATGTGTTTAACTTAAAAAATCTATTGTTGGTGTGTTCATAGTAGTCTACGTTATTAACTATCCTTATTTTCTAATTGTGCATATTGTCTGTAGGGTGCTTTTGTAGGTATTACCCCACACTTCCACACAGTAACTCAAATAGGGGGGAAAACAGTATGCAGTGATTTTATATTCATTATGTGTCCTGAGGTTTCCAGCTGAGCTTGTGGTCTATTATTACACCCAGAAAGGCGTTCTCAAACACCCCTTTCGATTTTGATATTATCAATTATGAGTTCAATGTGTGTGTTTGCTTGTGTGTTACGTTTGCCAAAAACAATACATTTGGTTTTCTTTACATTGAGTGATAATCTATTTATATCCAACCACAATTTCAAGTTGGTTAGCTCATTAGAGGCGACCAACAACTGTTTGAGGTTCGCTCCTTCACAGAATACATTTGTGTCATCAGCAAAAATCCTGTTTTTCAGGATCATAGAAGCATTTCTTATATCATTTATATGCAGTGATGGGCAGTAACGCGTTAGAAGTAACGCGTTACTGTAATCCGATTACTTTTTTCAAATAACGAGTAAAGTAAGGGATTACAATTGCAAAAACAGTAATTAGATTACTGTTACTTTCCCCCAAACAGACTGCGTTACTGCGTTACTAAACCGTGATTTTGTTTGTTAGTGTCTCATGACAATCACGTATGAGCGGTGCGACGTCAGTGCGTGATGTGTGTAGATCAACAAGAGATAACATGGAGTGCGGGAGAGAGCAGGACCATGCAGCGTTTAATGCTTGGAAGTAGGGATGGGCATAATTAATCGATGATCGATCATTGATCGTTAAGAAATGTGTCGATCAATTTATATTGTTATCGATCAAAAGGACGTTGTGTTGCGTGAGTCTTGAAGCGGTGCGGTGATCGCGGCTTTAGTTCCCCGTGTCTGATGGCTGTAATTTGGAGCGTGAATATCGGTTGAATATCTAATATCTTTCCAACTTTAAAAAACACTTTAGTATTTTTTAAGACGATAGTCGCACATCCCTCGTAACTACGCCGTGAAGGTGAACCCTCCCGGACTCCGCTATTAACATGAACCGCTCCGCCAGAGGAGCCGCACATCCACACGCACACCACAATACAAACACACATGTTTTACATTTGATTGCTTTTAAATAAAGTTGTGTGCAGTTAAATACGATTATTGATTAATGGCCGATCGCGTACTGCGGTCGAGACAGCCGTTTCTCGGTTTGCGTGGTCAAGCCAGCCGCTGCAACATTTTCAATACTTCCATAACTGACATTTTAGCAAAAAGTTCAGCCTCATATTTGTTTTCTGACTAAGGTATTGCTTTTAGATAGTTCATGCAATTGTTTCTAAATGTGTGGCTCATCGTTTTGTTGCGAGTCTTTTCCGAGCGCCGGCTGCATATTGTATAGGCATATGTCGGCCTTTTGTACCCTTTTTTTTCAAAACAGTTATACAGTGGAAGTACCGACTTTACTTTGAGTTTGACTCGGTAAAAAGTGACAAAAACATAAGTGTCTGCTGTACACTCTGCATGGGAAGAAAACTTTTATCTACAGCGAAAAATTCAGAAAAGAATAGAATTGGGCTGGAAGGTCTATTTAGGCTTTATAGCCTATTCAGGTTGTGCATCATGTTTTTGGAAAGTAACTAAATAAAGTAATTAAGTAACTAATTACTTTTGAAAATAAGTAATCAGTAAAGTAACTGGATTACTTTATTGGAGAAGTAATCAGTAATCAGTAACTAATTACTATTTCCAAGTAACTTGACCAACACTGTTTATATGTATAATAAATAGTTTTGGTCCCAAAACTGTTGGTGATGGCTTTCATGCTGAAGAAATTATTTTTGTTGTTGCAGTTTGTTCTGATTGTCGGAGACTCCCATCTACGAGCCATTGTAGATGGTGTGGTCCAGATGCCAGAGGAACCCTTTTCCTTTGGCTTCATGTCGACCCCAGGGGCTGCTGCCTCTGTGTTGCGGACCGAGGTGCTGAACGCTGTGATTCCTCGGGTCCCTGACGCCGTCTGTCTTCTGGCGCCCAGCAACAACCTCACAGCCAGCAGGACGGTCGACGAAGCTTCCGTCGACTACGTCAACCTCCTCCGCACCATTCGCAGCCGCTGGCCCAACGTAAGCTTTTTTTCATGTCTTGCTTGCTTCTTCATTCTTAATAGGAGTACATTAGCTAGTCTAATTAGTTTGAATGAGCTTTTAAAGGATCATAGAAGCATTACTTCTATCATTTATATGTATAATAGTTTTGCTCCCAAAACTGTTGGTGATGGCTTTCATGCTGAAGAAATTATTTTTGTTGTTGCAGTTTGTTCTGATTGTCGGAGACTCCCATCTACGAGCCATTGTAGATGGTGTGGTCCAGATGCCAGAGGAACCCTTTTCCTTTGGCGTGATGTCGACCCCAGGGGCTGCTGCCTCTGCGCTGCGAGGTGCTGAATGCTGTGCTTCCTCGGGTCCCTGACGCCGTCTGTCTTCTGGCGCCCAGCAACAACCTCACAGCCAGCAGGACCATCGACGAAGCTTCCGTCGACTACGTCAACCTCCTGCGCAGCATTCGCAGCCGCTGGCCCAACGTACGCTTTTTTTCATGTCTTGCTTGCTTCTTCATTCTTAATAGGAGTACATTAGCTAGTCTAATTAGTTTGAATGAGCTTTTAAAGGATCATAGAAGCATTACTTCTATCATTTATATGTATAATAGTTTTGCTCCCAAAACTGTTGGTGATGGCTTTCATGCTGAAGAAATTATGTTTGTTGTTGCAGTTTGTTCTGATTGTCGGAGACTCCCATCTACGAGCCATTGTAGATGGTGTGGTCCAGATGCTAGAGGAACCCTTTTCCTTTGGCTTCATGTCGACCCCAGGGGCTGCTGCCTCTGTGTTGCGGACCGAGGTGCTGAACGCTGTGCTTCCTCGGGTCCCTGACGCTGTTTGTCTTCTGGCGCCCAGCAACAACCTCACAGCCAGCAGGACCATCGACAAAGCTTCCGTCGACTACGTCAACCTCCTGCGCACCATTCGCAGCCGCTGGCCCAACGTAAGCTTTTTCTCATGTCTTGCTTGCTTCTTCATTCTTAATAGAAGTAGTACATTAGCTAGTCTAATTAGTTTGAATGAGCTTTTAAAGGATCATAGAAGCATTACCTATATCATTTATATGTATAATAAATAGTTTTGCTCCCAAAACTGTTGGTGATGGCTTTCATGCTGAAGAAATTATGTTTGTTGTTGCAGTTTGTTCTGATTGTCGGAGACTCCCATCTACGAGCCATTGTAGATGGTGTGGTCCAGATGCCAGAGGAACCCTTTTCCTTTGGCGTGATGTCGACCCCAGGGGCTGCTGCCTCTGCGCTGCGAGGTGCTGAATGCTGTGCTTCCTCGGGTCCCTGACGCCGTCTGTCTTCTGGCGCCCAGCAACAACCTCACAGCCAGCAGGACCATCGACGAAGCTTCCGTCGACTACGTCAACCTCCTGCGCAGCATTCGCAGCCGCTGGCCCAACGTACGCTTTTTTTCATGTCTTGCTTGCTTCTTCATTCTTAATAGGAGTACATTAGCTAGTCTAATTAGTTTGAATGAGCTTTTAAAGGATCATAGAAGCATTACTTCTATCATTTATATGTATAATAGTTTTGCTCCCAAAACTGTTGGTGATGGCTTTCATGCTGAAGAAATTATGTTTGTTGTTGCAGTTTGTTCTGATTGTCGGAGACTCCCATCTACGAGCCATTGTAGATGGTGTGGTCCAGATGCTAGAGGAACCCTTTTCCTTTGGCGTGATGTCGACCCCAGGGGCTGCTGCCTCTGTGTTGCGGACCGAGGTGCTGAACGCTGTGCTTCCTCGGGTCCCTGACGCCGTCTGTCTTCTGGCGCCCAGCAACAACCTCACAGCCAGCAGGACCATCGACGAAGCTTCCGTCGACTACGTCAACCTCCTGCGCAGCATTCGCAGCCGCTGGCCCAACGTACGCTTTTTTTCATGTCTTGCTTGCTTCTTCATTCTTAATAGAAGTAGTACATTAGCTAGTCTAATTAGTTTGAATGAGCTTTTAAATAATAATGCATGTATTGTAACCTGTGTGTGTGACTTGATGAAATGAACATGTTTTTGTTTTCTACAGGTTTTTGTTGTTGACTTCCCTCCCTGCCTGAACTGTGAGGTGTCTTGCCAGGACCTCCTTCGCCAGGAATACCACCGTGTTTTGTGTGTTATGTTTGCCAAAAACCATACATTTGGTTTTCTTTACATTGAGTGATAATCTATTTATATCAAACCCCAATTTCAACTTGGTTAGCTCATTAGAGACTACCTCCAACAACTGTTTGAGGTTCCCTCCTTCACATAATACATTTGTGTCAGCAGCAAAAATCCTGTTTTTCAGGATCATAGGAGCATTTCTTATATCATTTATATGTATAATAAATAGTTTTGCTCCCAAAACTGTTGGTGATGGCTTTCATGCTGAAGAAATTATGTTTGTTGTTGCAGTTTGTTCCGATTGTCGGAGACTCCCATCTACGAGCCATTGTAGATGGTGTGGTCCAGATGCCAGAGGAACCCTTTTCCTTTGGCGTGATGTCGACCCCAGGGGCTGCTGCCTCTGTGTTGCGGACCGAGGTGCTGAACGCTGTGCTTCCTCGGGTCCCTGACGCTGTTTGTCTTCTGGCGCCCAGCAACAACCTCACAGCCAGCAGGACCATCGACAAAGCTTCCGTCGACTACGTCAACCTCCTGCGCACCATTCGCAGCCGCTGGCCCAACGTAAGCTTTTTTTCATGTCTTGCTTGCTTCTTCATTCTTAATAGGAGTACATTAGCTAGTCTAATTAGTTTGAATGAGCTTTTAAAGGATCATAGAAGCATTACTTCTATCATTTATATGTATAATAGTTTTGCTCCCAAAACTGTTGGTGATGGCTTTCATGCTGAAGAAATTATGTTTGTTGTTGCAGTTTGTTCTGATTGTCGGAGACTCCCATCTACGAGCCATTGTAGATGGTGTGGTCCAGATGCTAGAGGAACCCTTTTCCTTTGGCGTGATGTCGACCCCAGGGGCTGCTGCCTCTGTGTTGCGGACCGAGGTGCTGAACGCTGTGCTTCCTCGGGTCCCTGACGCCGTCTGTCTTCTGGCGCCCAGCAACAACCTCACAGCCAGCAGGACCATCGACGAAGCTTCCGTCGACTACGTCAACCTCCTGCGCAGCATTCGCAGCCGCTGGCCCAACGTACGCTTTTTTTCATGTCTTGCTTGCTTCTTCATTCTTAATAGAAGTAGTACATTAGCTAGTCTAATTAGTTTGAATGAGCTTTTAAATAATAATGCATGTATTGTAACCCGTGTGTGTGACTTGATGAAATGAACATGTTTTTGTTTTCTACAGGTTTTTGTTGTTGACTTCCCTCCCTGCCTGAACTGTGAGGTGTCTTACCAGGACCTCCTTCGTCAGGAATACCACCGTGTTTCTGCGCGCATGGGTACTTAAAAAAGTTCCTAGATAAAATGCAGTTACATTTTTAAAATGTTGTGTTCTCTGCAAGCTGTAAAAGCAATAAAAAGCAATAAAATAAAATGTATATAAAATGCAATAAAAATGTACCTCAAAATGCATTGAGGTTTAGTATAGTAATGCATCAAAAGTCACCATTACATGTATGGAGATTATAATGGCTGATTTTTATTTTTTAGGTGTGAAGTACTTCTCAGCTGTAGGTCCTCGTCTGTTTTCTGTAGTCCGCCGCTATGAAGGAATTTGAGACACCAGCACTTTGAGACATCTCTCCCAGGCGTTCTCTCTCTCTCTCTCTCTCTCTCTCTCCACCTGGAGCCGAAGGGTCTGTGCTTGCTCATGGTGGTACTGTTGGGTCTCTGTAAATGCTATAAGGAGTTTGGTCGAGACCTGCTCCATTTGAAAAGTGCCCTGAGATAACTTAAAATAAAATTGAATTTTAAAGAACTTCTGCTTGTTTTTAAGTCTTTGAAGGGGGTTGGGCCAAACTACTTGCATGACATGTTTAAACGGTATTCCCAAACAGGTCCCTTACATCACAACATAAACAACTACTACTGAAACCGACCATCAGAACAAAGCAGGGTGAAGCAGCTTTTAGCCACTATGGCGTCCATCTCTGGAACCAGCTTCCTGAGACCATCAAAAACACCTCAACTATTGCCATTTTTAAAACAAAAGTTAAGACCTCTTTTTAGATGCTTTCTGCAGTTAATACAAAAACTCCCCAAGTGCGGCCAGTCTGTCTCTGCTGCTCATCAACTCCAATACAAATGTTTTCAGAGAAAAGCAGAACGGGCCCCTGTTTTAAACTTGCAAGTGTGTCCAAAATATTTACTGTAGAAACACCACATCGTTCAGGAAGTCCTTAAAGGGATGATGGTCTCTTTTTTTTCTGATAGGAGCTACCGTTTTGTCAGAATAAGCCCAAATGTGAGACCAGTGCATAGGCAGAAAAGCGCTCTTTTTCTCAACGTTTCTGTCTGCCTCGGCCTGGGGGGGGGGGGGCTGTCATCGCGTGTGCGCGTCATAAGAGGACTCCTATTAGTTATTTTCAATGGTTTCAATGAGTTTTTGTTTATGTGTCCTGAGGTTTCCAGCTGAGCTTGTGGTCTATTATTACACCCAGAAAGGGGTTCTCAAACACCCTTTTCGATTTTGATATTATCAATTATGAGTTCAATGTGCGTGTTTGCTTTTTTCAGATATCCCTCGTCTGATTGGACGGCGGATACAAGAGGACTCCTATTGGTCACGATCTCTCGCGAGTTTTTGTTGTTTGGCCAGGTCATATAAAAACCCCCTCCGCCGATCTGCTCCTCCCCTTTGATCGCACCAGAGGTGAGATATGCGCTTTGTCTTTTCAACTTGCTAGCCAGCAAGGCCCCCCTGTCCATGCACAATAGTGAGATTAAGTCTGATTTTGTTACTCTGTCGTGTTTTGGCTATAATCGTTCAAGTTGTTTTACTTGCATGAGGAAATTGTAAATATGATTTTATGTTGACTAAGATATTCCATAGCGGCCAGACTCCATTTAAGAAAACGGGTGATTTAAGATGGCGGTACGCGGGAAAACGGTGTCTCGTCCGCGTAGCTGGCCAACGGACTCGAACGTCCGCACATGGCGGCCATCTTACCACAGGCAGCTCGGTCACTCATAACGTGTTGGTAGTGGTACATGTACTTTTTAGATAGCCATAACTTGCTCAAAGTTCATCCGATTTTTCAATTGGTTTGGTATAAACGTCAAATATGTAGTTATGACAGTGCATACTTAAAAAAACAAAACAATAAAAAATAGAATAATGTTCTAAAATAGATAGATTACAATATTTCCTATTAATGTTCTAAAATAGATCGATTACAATATTTCCTATTCCAAATAGGCTATAAGAAAGGCTGCATGTTGAAATCCCCCACCCTGTACAGAGATCTTGCCTGTGGTAAGATGCCTGTAAGATGGCCGACCTGTGAAGACGTTCTAGACTCCGCCGAGAGAGAGAGAGATCTCTCTATGGGTGCAACCATAGATGACATAACTGGCCAAACAAGTATATCAGATTTAAAAATGGACCTCCTTAGTGGTAAAATAAGGCTGTTGATAGAAATATTGTGCATGTTTATACAGCACTACTAGCGCATTTGCTGAAGTTAGGTGCACACACACAGCATGAAAATTAAAGATGTCTAAGATGTGTTCATAATGCCTTTAGCTTGTTTCTTATTGCAGGTTCTCTTTGCTCATTTTGGAGATTGTTCGCCATCAAGATATTCATCACAAGATTTCAGGATCACACCTTTTTCTCACCTCACCTCTACTCTATCCTTCCATATTAACACACTATCATAAGATTTAACTTTAGATTCAATTTTATTTAGGGTATTTTACATTTGAATTAATTAGGGTTTTGTTTGTGTCCAGCAGAAGGATGCCGAGGAAGGGGAGGCAGGCGGCGAAGCAGCGGTGGAGGAAGCTGGACCAGGAGCAGCCGATGGTCCAGGCGGAGTCCCCCCCAGCCACCGGGTCCAGGACCACCGAGACCCAACCCCCATGCTCCCGAGCTCCAGTTAGCGTATGTTCCCATTATAACTGACACACATAAACTGGTTTTGAACAATGAACTGTCTGAACTGATACATAGCGAGACTGTCCACACTGTCTGAGGTTTAATGTGTTAATTATCTGTCCTCAGACGGCAGGAACGGCAGTCACAAATGTGCGTGCCAGCTTCTGTGCACGTGAGTATGCAGCTGTTTTATCTAGTATTAAATAACTAAATTAATCATCAATTCATATTCTGTTTGTTAAAAGCTTGATTTAAAGCTGCTGTTTTTTACTTGAAGAAAATGTGCATTTATTTTAGATATTTGCTGGTTTGCTTCATTCATTATTTTTTACCTGTATTTGTTTATTTCTAAACAGGCGGCGGTACTGGTTACCGCCACAAAGTCAACAAGTGGCCAGTTTCACCATTCACTGGGCGGAGCCACAAACTGGTCATCCCAGCGGAGTCTCCGGACAAGAAGGTATTATTGTTGTCCAGTTTATGAAGAAAACGGTTGAAAACGATGAAATGAACATGTTTTTGTTTTCTACAGGTTTTTGTTGTTGATTTCCCTCCCCGGCTTAACTGAGGTGTCTCGCCAGGATCTGCTTCGCCAGGAATACCAACGGGTTTCTGCGCGTATGGGTACGTAAAAAAGTTCCTAGATAAAATGTAGTTACATTTTTTAAATGTTATGTATTCTCTGCAAGCTGTTTGAATAAAAATGTACCTCAATATGCATTGAGGTTTAGTTTAGTAATGCATAAAAAGTCACCATTACATGTATGGAGATTATAATGGCTGATTTTTATTTTTTAGGTGTGAAGTACTTCTCAGCTGTAGGTCCTCGTCTGTTTTCTGTAGTCCGCCGCTATGAAGGAATTTGAGACACCAGCACTTTGAGACATCTCTCCCAGGCGTTGATTCTCTCTCTCTCTCTCTCTCTCTCTCTCTCTCTCTCTCTCTCTCTCTCTCTCTCTCTCTCTCTCTCTCTCTCTCTCTCTCTCTCTCTCTCTCTCCACCTGGAGCCGAAGGGTCTGTGCTTGCTCATGGTGGTACTGTTGGGTCTCTGTAAATGCTATAAGGAGTTTGGTCGAGACCTGCTCCATTTGAAAAGTGCCCTGAGATAACTTAAAATAAAATTGAATTTTAAAGAACTTCTGCTTGTTTTTAAGTCTTTGAAGGGGGTTGGGCCAAACTACTTGCATGACATGTTTAAACGGTATTCCCAAACAGGTCCCTTACATCACAACATAAACAACTACTACTGAAACCGACCATCAGAACAAAGCAGGGTGAAGCAGCTTTTAGCCACTATGGCGTCCATCTCTGGAACCAGCTTCCTGAGACCATCAAAAACACCTAAACTATTGCCATTTTTAAAACAAAAGTTAAGACCTCTTTTTAGATGCTTTCTGCAGTTAATACAAAAACTCCCCAAGTGCGGCCAGTCTGTCTCTGCTGCTCATCAACTCCAATACAAATGTTTTCAGAGAAAAGCAGAACGGGCCCCTGTTTTAAACTTGCAAGTGTGTCCAAAATATTTACTGTAGAAACACCACATCGTTCAGGAAGTCCTTAAAGTGATGATGGTCTCTTTTTTTTCTGATAGGAGCTACCGTTTTGTCAGAATAAGCCCAAATGTGAGACCAGTGCATAGGCAGAAAAGCGCTCTTTTTCTCAACGTTTCTGTCTGCCTCGGCCTGGGGGGGGGGGGCTGTCATCGCGTGTGCGCGTCATAAGAGGACTCCTATTAGTTATTTTCAATGGTTTCAATGAGTTTTTGTTGTTTATGTGTCCTGAGGTTTCCAGCTGAGCTTGTGGTCTATTATTACACCCAGAAAGGGGTTCTCAAACACCCTTTTCGATTTTGATATTATCAATTATGAGTTCAATGTGCGTGTTTGCTTTTTTCAGATATCCCTCGTCTGATTGGACGGCGGATACAAGAGGACTCCTATTGGTCACGATCTCTCGCGAGTTTTTGTTGTTTGGCCAGGTCATATAAAAACCCCCTCCGCCGATCTGCTCCTCCCCTTTGATCGCACCAGAGGTGAGATACGCGCTTTGTCTTTTCAACTTGCTAGCCAGCAAGGCCCCCCTGTCCATGCACAATAGTGAGATTAAGTCTGATTTTGTTACTCTGTCGTGTTTTGGCTATAATCGTTCAAGTTGTTTTACTTGCATGAGGAAATTGTAAATATGATTTTATGTTGACTAAGATATTCCATAGCGGCCAGACTCCATTTAAGAAAACGGGTGATTTAAGATGGCGGTACGCGGGGAAAACGGTGTCTCGTCCGCGTAGCTGGCCAACGGACTCGAACGTCCGCACATGGCGGCCATCTTACCACAGGCAGCTCGGTCACTCATAACGTGTTGGTAGTGGTACATGTACTTTTTAGATAGCCATAACTTGCTCAAAGTTCATCCGATTTTTCAATTGGTTTGGTATAAACGTCAAATATGTAGTTATGACAGTGCATACTTAAAAAAACAAAACAATAAAAAATAGAATAATGTTCTAAAATAGATAGATTACAATATTTCCTATTAATGTTCTAAAATAGATCGATTACAATATTTCCTATTCCAAATAGGCTATAAGAAAGGCTGCATGTTGAAATCCCCCACCCTGTACAGAGATCTTGCCTGTGGTAAGATGCCTGTAAGATGGCCGACCTGTGAAGACGTTCTAGACTCCGCCGAGAGAGAGAGAGATCTCTCTATGGGTGCAACCATAGATGACATAACTGGCCAAACAAGTATATCAGATTTAAAAATGGACCTCCTTAGTGGTAAAATAAGGCTGTTGATAGAAATATTGTGCATGTTTATACAGCACTACTAGCGCATTTGCTGAAGTTAGGTGCACACACACAGCATGAAAATTAAAGATGTCTAAGATGTGTTCATAATGCCTTTAGCTTGTTTCTTATTGCAGGTTCTCTTTGCTCATTTTGGAGATTGTTCGCCATCAAGATATTCATCACAAGATTTCAGGATCACACCTTTTTCTCACCTCACCTCTACTCTATCCTTCCATATTAACACACTATCATAAGATTTAACTTTAGATTCAATTTTATTTAGGGTATTTTACATTTGAATTAATTAGGGTTTTGTTTGTGTCCAGCAGAAGGATGCCGAGGAAGGGGAGGCAGGCGGCGAAGCAGCGGTGGAGGAAGCTGGACCAGGAGCAGCCGATGGTCCAGGCGGAGTCCCCCCCAGCCACCGGGTCCAGGACCACCGAGACCCAACCCCCATGCTCCCGAGCTCCAGTTAGCGTATGTTCCCATTATAACTGACACACATAAACTGGTTTTGAACAATGAACTGTCTGAACTGATACATAGCGAGACTGTCCACACTGTCTGAGGTTTAATGTGTTAATTATCTGTCCTCAGACGGCAGGAACGGCAGTCACAAATGTGTGTGCCAGCTTCTGTGCACGTGAGTATGCAGCTGTTTTATCTAGTATTAAATAACTAAATTAATCATCAATTCATATTCTGTTTGTTAAAAGCTTGATTTAAAGCTGCTGTTTTTTACTTGAAGAAAATGTGCATTTATTTTAGATATTTGCTGGTTTGCTTCATTCATTATTTTTTACCTGTATTTGTTTATTTCTAAACAGGCGGCGGTACTGGTTACCGCCACAAAGTCAAGTGGCCAGTTTCACCATTCACTGGGCGGAGCCACAAACTGGTCATCCCAGCGGAGTCTCCGGACAAGAAGGTATTATTGTTGTCCAGTTTATGAAGAAAACGGTTGAAAACGATGAAATGAACATGTTTTTGTTTTCTACAGGTTTTTGTTGTTGATTTCCCTCCCCGGCTTAACTGTGAGGTGTCTCGCCAGGATCTGCTTCGCCAGGAATACCAACGGGTTTCTGCGCGTATGGGTACGTAAAAAAGTTCCTAGATAAAATGTAGTTACATTTTTTAAATGTTATGTATTCTCTGCAAGCTGTTTGAATAAAAATGTACCTCAATATGCATTGAGGTTTAGTTTAGTAATGCATAAAAAGTCACCATTACATGTATGGAGATTATAATGGCTGATTTTTATTTTGTAGGTGTGAAGTACTTCTCAGCCGAGGAGTACTTCCCCCATACCCAGCTGGAGCTGTGGAGCCGAGATGGGGTAAGTAGAATATCCTGGTGTGAATCTGCAGCTGCTTTTTTGTGGGTAAAACTTTGTCTCTGTAAATTAATTTGGTTATGTAATTTCTGCAGGTCCATCTGAGCGATGACCGTGGGATGGGGATCCTCGTCCAACTTCTGTGGTCCGCAGCTACGAAGACATTCTCCTCTCCCTGAACTGTGTATTGTTGTCTTGTGTGTGTGTGTGTGTGTATAGATTGATAGTCTCTCTCTCTCTCTTCCCCCCCCCCCCCCCCCCCCCAACTGGTCAAGGCAGATGACCACCCACCTAGAGCCGAAGGGTCTGTCTGAGGTTTCTGCCTTTTAACAGGCAGTTTTTCCTTGCCCCCGTCGCCAAGTGCTTGCTCATGGTGGTACTGTTGGGTTATTTTTTTAGGCGTTTTACAAATAAAATTGAATTTTAAAGAACTTCTGCTTGTTTTTAAGTCTTTGAAGGGGGTTGGGCCAAACTACATACATGAGATGTTTAAACGGTATTCCCAAACAAGGTGCCTTAGATCACAACATAAACAACTACTACTGAAACCGACCGTCGGAACAAAAGCAGGGTGAAGCAGCTTTTAGCCACTATGGTGTCCATCTCTCTGGAAACAGCTTCCAGAGACCATCAAAAACGCCCCAACTATCGCCATTTTTTAAACAAAAGTTAAGACCAAACTCTTTTTAGATGCTTTATGCAGTTAATGCATATTGTTTTTATGTCTTTATTTTCTCATCTACTTTTAAACTGCCTCTTTGCTGTTGGTGTTCCATGTATATATATGTTTTTCATCTTATTTTTATTATTGCTAAAATTGTGTATGCTTCCATATTTTCATTTTTATTGTTTTTGTGTGAAGCAAAACATTGAATTGCCATGTGTATGAAATGCGTTATACAAATAAATATGCCTTGCCTTGCCTTACTCTGCCTGCAACCCTTTTCATTTTTTTTGTAACTTTGTTTCCCACATAATGAGGTTGAAAGGGCATAGGTTGCTGTATAAATAAGTACTTCAAAAAGGAACGTTTGTTGTAGGTGTGCTCCTTGTATATAATATCATAATGTCACTACATATTACATAATGTACACACTCGGGCAGTAGCCCCCGTGGCACTTTCAAAATTTCCCCCGAGGGAATTTTCTAGTTATTATTATTCTTAGCTCATTATTCCGGGTCGCTACAGTATTATTAGCGTTTTTAATAGTTAGATAAACAATGTTGTAGCCAGCACCACGGTGAAGAAGTTTGTTTATTTATAATGAATACGGAGCTAATCACTAGCTAGTGTATTTTTTGTATTTTTTTTGCTAGCTAGTGTATGTATGCTGCGTTCGATTAAAACTCGGAGGTCGGAAATTCCGACTTCCTACTAGGAAAAATTTAATAAAACGGCGCGTCAACTCGGAGCTCCTAGTCGCAAACTCGGGTACGATTTCTCAACCCCCAGTTCAAGCCTCAATGTCATTTGAAGTCATTTCAACATGGCCACCCACATCGGTGAACGGTAGGGGTGCTCCAACAAGGGTACCTAACGATTCGATTTCGATTATGGGAGCTTCGATTCTTCGATTCTAACGATTGTCGATTCGATTATTGGTGCCACGATTCTTCGATTATTGCTATTTTTAATGCATTTTTCCATATAAGATTGATTTTGTCTTCATCTGTAGCTACATTTGTAAATAACTAGCCTATCAATTATAACTCGGTTCCTCTACAACTACACTCAATAAGTAGATAACAAGGTTTTTTGAACATTTGACTTGTATTTTAAGACACAAAATATTTTATTTTATGACTTATGTAAACATTTGCACTTTGACCTACTTAACTTTGATCAGAGAAAGCTCCACTTGAACAAGAGTCCCCTTTATTGGCGGAAAACACTGAAAACAGTCAAGCCCTGGATTTAATTCAATAATTCAAGTAAACAAGATATGTACTTCCATCAAATTTATTGAATGGAAAATGGAAAATGAATGAAAGCTGCCATATTCCGAGGTAACAAATTGCATTCTTCTGAACAAAAGTGCATAATTCAACTGAACTTACTCAATCTGGAGCTTCAGCACAGTGAGGTAAACAGTACACAACACGAACACAGTAGAGCAGAGTGACACTCTGGGCACGGTCGGAGGATCCTTCTCCGTTTCGGGATGAAAGCGTACAAGGTGCTGCCTCATGTTTGTGGTGTTGCTGAGGTACTTTATTTTTGCTTTGCAGATCTTGCATATCATGTAAGTCTTGTCAATACAGGCAACATATCAGTCATGTGAAAGTTACAGCTCTATTCCTGTCTTGTGTTCCCTTCTTTTAGCCTCCGGAGGAAACTACTTGGAGGATGTTCAGTCATTTGACCAGGCTAATAATGTTAAGTGAACCACTTCACATAACTACCTCAGGGTGGACAGATTTTTAAATGTGCTTTGTCTGAGTTATAGCAATCATAGTTCATGTTTTGTGTTCTCTCATTTTAGGCTTTTGTGTAAGTTTCTTGGCAGAGCTGTCACGGTCTGTCTGCCACGCCCCCTCCACTACTCCATTCATTGACCCTCGCAGCTGGGCTGCATTAGTGGAGGCTATAAATGAGCCCTTCACCATTCACCTGGTGCCAGATTGTTCTTCGCTGTTCGTTCATGCAAGTCTCTCCAGTACTTCTCCTGTCCCGGTTTCCCGATCCTGCCTGTCCCCGACTACGATCCCCGCCTCGTCCCTCTGGACCCTCGTTCGCCTGTCTCCTGTCCCGGTTTCCCGATCCAGCCTGCCCCCGACTACGATCCCTGCTTCGCCCCTCTGGACCCTTGTTCGCCTGTCTCCTGTCCCGGTTTCCCGATCCTGCCTGCCCCCGACTACGATCTTAATAAAGTTTGTTACAAACGATACCCACCTGTCTGTGTGCTGCTATTGGGTCCTAACCACACCCGTTACAAGAGCTAGAGTCAACAGACCTCTGTAATGATGGTAAGTAGACAAATAGGCTACATATGGCTATGTAATGCCCTCAGCCACTCTTATTGTGTCTAAAGTCTGCTTATTCAGTGTCTCCCTATCTTCCAAGGATATCATTTGATTGTCTTGTTTTTAGACTTTGCTGTCAATCACCATCACCAGGGCTATATAGGTGAGTTAACTAACAAATTCTCATCACATTTTTTTAATTAATTCTTTTAACACCAGACATGCCAACCAATCTCAAATGATGCCATTTGATGGCCAATCAATCGGCATCCTTAGTTGCTATATGGTGCTCATTCATAACAACTTTGATAGTGCTTATTTACCTTATTTTGTTATTTCTGTCTGTATGTCTCTAGGAATGCCAATGTATAACAAAAGCCCCTACCACACTGTGCCATCAGACCAAGCAAGGAATGGTATGTATTTCTTATCTTAAAGGTCTCATTGCATAGTTTTTTCGTTAATTTTGCAGTGGTCTCCAGCATTAATGAATGCCCTGTGAGCCGGTTTTGGTGAAAAAAATGCTCTGGTGCGCCTGTTTCAGGCTGTTCTAGTTTGGAGGAAGAGGTGGGGGGGAAGAACGAGAGGTTTTCGGCTCTTACTCATGATTATTCATGACATTTAAATGACTTGCCTCTGATTGGCTAACAGCACTGTCCGTCACAGTGATGTTAGCCAATCAGAGGCGAGTGATCCCTCTAGTGCGTTATCAACCATAGACATCTTATACATATGTTACTATATACATCCATTACATACATTCATGATATAAGATGTCTATGTTATCAACACGACAAATCACCACGACGTCACAACAACAATATACGTTCTTCCGGGTGGCAAAAGATGAAGCGTTCTCCGATGGCAGAACTAGTAAACAAACCCCTCCATATCATTTGACAGGGCACAGCGATCGAGAAAACAGTACATGGCTTGAATGAATGATTTTCTTCTTGCGGGGCGCTACGTGACGTCTCATTAATTCATACGGGTATGGGAAGTCTCATTAATATATTACGACGGAGTATTAGGGCCACATTAAGAATTTTTTTTCCATTAAATTACGAGAATAAAGTCGTAAATATTGAATTAATTACAAGAATAAAGTCGTACATATTGAATTCATTACGGCTACACGTTAAACATTTATTATACGGTTGTGCTCACTGAGCAAACCCAGGTTTAAAGTAGCCTACAGGTTAACGTGTGTTACATGTTGTTCAAGAAGTCGGGGTATTGCTGGACTCTTTCGCGTCTATCTCCGGAACGGAAAATGATAGCAACGTAATACTTTTTTAAAAATGAAACCGAGATCAACAATAGGGATGCACGATATATCGGCATTAATATCGGTATCGGCCGATGTTCGTCATTTTTGAACATATCGGCATCGGTCCGATAAGTAAAATTGGGCCGATAGCCACAACCGATGTATAACTTCCAATAAAAGCAAGGTCCCTAATAGACGCAGGTCCCCATTAAAAACCTCTTTAAACCCACCGGGTCGCCCGTTTGAACAAGCCGTTTAGATCACCTACACAAAGATACGGTAACCGTTTAAACGTCTGTCAATATGGACATAATGCACATAATAATCGTTAGATCAGTTAGATTCTCCACAGTTCAATCATTCAGTTCATTTAACACAAACTATGAACACCAACGCATAATTCATCCAGACTTACCGGTAGCATGGTAAACAAGAGAGACGGAAAAAAGGGCTGACTTCCAACTTTTGAAGCGATCATAAAGTCCGTACGGTCTGTGTCCGTTCCTGCATTGTTTACATTCCTTAAGTCTGTAAGGGTCCACCGATCAAAAGAATCAATGGGTTTCATTAAATTAATCCGAGTTGTGAATAATATCATGTGAAGTCCGTTGCTCACTGTCTGTTTACCATAGACATATATACGTATATTATGTCTATGCTGTTTACTGTCTGTATGCTGGCTGTCGTAAATCTTCCGCTGCCGTAAAACGACGTTCACGTTCGAGCGTCATGGCGGCAACACCGAGAAAAAAGTACGACCTGCGAGACATGCGGCTCTCTCGCTCTCTCTGCGCACGAGGTTGGCCGAGATGCGCTGTCTCTCAGAGCTAGATTAAGTGAATGATTAGTATTTCATATGTTGTTTGATATCCTATTTATTTTTTATTTTTTTACAAATAAGATTGATACTGCTTTAAATAAACAATAGTATTTCCCATATTTGGTGAGCAATAATTTTGTGGTAAATTAATTAAACGCCTGTCGCTAATAGACGCAGGTCCCCAAGGCAGGGTGCTTTCAGTGATTTAAGCAAATCAATTATTATTATTACTATTATTAGAAGTTTACGGTACTTATGTTTTATGGTAGCCCTGTAACCTTGTTACTTGGAAGTAAAATATGTTCTGAAAATAAAGGAAGACATTCAAAAATTCAGTTTGCATGATTTTCAGTCTGTACAAAATCATCATCTCAGAACCTTAAAAAAAAAACATATATCGATATCGGTAAATATCGGTTATCGGCCATAACAGCAAAATTAATATCGGATATCGGTATCGGCCAAAATGTTCATATCGGTGCATCCCTAATCAACAATAATGTTTTTAGCAATGTAACACTGTTTACAGTAGCCGGCTGGATCGCTTCAGTGGAAGCCGCTACCTTCCTGCCACCCGGAAGTATCTTGACGCCTATTGTTTACAAACATTCTGAAATGCCGTATACTGTTTTCCTGAGGGTGGTCTCAAGCCAAGGTAGGCGAGGTCATGAATATTCATACACATTCATACGTCAGAGTGTTAGGCTTTTTCTCACTTCCTAGTTTCTGACTTCCTCGTCCGTCTATGTTCTTACATTGGCTAATGCATGCAGTGGGGGTAGAAGAACGTTTTCCACGTGCAGCATGCATACGCAACTAGGAGTGACCTATCATATTTCAAAAGGAGCAAGTTTACCGGTGAAGTACACCGTTTTAAATGTAAAAATGATGTCTGTGCATAATTCCACAAATCATGTTCAATGTAATTATTAACAATGTGTCATTTCTTTTAGACATCAGTCCCAGCTACGCAAATGGCTCCACATCAGCTAACTTCAGATCACCTGGCCTGGGTAAAGATAGCTATATGCCCATTTACCCCCCCCAATACACAATGACCTAATGTGCAACGCCATGTGTGATGCCATGTTGTTGGTTTATTAAAGGCCGTGGTGCAGGTTTAATTTTCTAACGAATTTGCGCATTTGCTTGTTGGTAATAAACATTTAAACTGTTATTGTATTTGATGTTGTTGGGTATCACAAAACGTAATATAATACAAAAAACTTGGTTTTTAGCCGTCTATATTTTAGCAGTTTGCGATTGATTCTAATTTCCCCCACAATGCATTGCATGACGTCACATCGGGGAGACAGACCAAAGCCCGCCTTGAGACCATTGAGAGAGACGAGTAGAGAGAGACTAGTAAGAGATTGTTCAGCAGATTATACAGATAAATACACACACACACACACACACATACATATATATATATACATATATATATATATATATATATATATATATATATATAGCCTAGAGAGATAGATGGATAGACAGCATAGAACGATAGATAAATAGATACACAGAGAGATAGCTAGATAGATACACCCTCGAACCGGTATAATGCCGAACTATTGTGTTTGTGCCGGTTGTAAGAACTCCACCAAAACTGGACCAGGGTATCTGCAGGTTTCAGCAAGTCAAATTTAAGACTTAAGACCTTTTTAATACCACCTTGAATGAAATTTAAGACCTAAAATACGTGATGGTGGGGGGGATCCCGCTGCATTACAACCCAAGCATGCATCTGGCCTCTTCTGGGTTGGCAACAGACGCGAGCCAACTTCGGAAATGAACGTCTTCCAGCCAACTGTCCTTGAATTTGCACTTACCCATTGTCGCAGACTAGCTAGCAAGCGCGCTGATAACCGTTTATATATGAAGCTAGCAAGAAAGAAGCCTCTCTACATGTCCTTCCCAAAAAGTCCCGCGAGAAAAATAAATAAATAAATAATCCTTCCCCGACAAATTTAAGACCTTGAGTTACAGTATTTAAGACCAGCATATGACATTTTTAACAAATTTAAGACTTTTTAAGGCCTTATTTAGAAACATGAATTTAAGACTTTTTAAGGATGCGCGGACACCCTGTGGACACAGGCTCCATGGCTTCCCGAAGGACAAGGCAACCCTTCGACAGTGGGTTCTATTTGTCCGAGTTAGGCGGGCACATTTTTCAATGACCTCCGTCACTGCCAATACCAAGATTTGCAGCGCGCATTTCAAGGAGGAGGACTATGACGAAGGGGATGCCAGAATGGTATCACTCGGATTGAAGACCAAGAGGCTGGCAAAGCTGATACCGACCATCGTGCCGTCTGTGCACATGCACCTCTCTGCCTGCCCTGCTACAACACCGAGAGGCACCAAGATCCGTGCCGCCCGCCGAAAGCGAGAGATGGCTACGGTAAGCCTCATGCTAATGCATGTAATGTTTATCTGCGCGTTAGCTAACCCTGTGCATACTACATACCGTGTTCCCTTTGACACCGCCTCCACTACAGTCATGATCAGTCTGAGATTAGAAAAGCACATTTCGTGATTCATGAATATAAGCCAAGACTAAATTGTCCTGAAGTAAATGTCCAAAAGCTTGTCGTATCTAACTAGAAAGCACCATGGCTAGTGTTTGTTTGGATCACTGGTGATCGCCAAGCGGCTTTCAAAACAGCGCATGTGTATTTGACTATTACGGTTCTCTTTCATGTATTTAACCGTGACTGTGTCGCTGACCCTTTTGAATTTGTTTGCGCAAGATGTTGATCGATGCTGCACAGCAGGAGACTGCGGACAGTGTCGATGTGAATGACCCCTTGCCCTCCACTTGTGACACTGGGACACAGTGCAATTTGAAGCCCCGTGGAAGGTCTCACGGTAAATGTTGGGTATTTTGGGTGGTCGATATGCTGTCTAAAACATACGTTTCCAAAAGCTATGCATACAGGACATTTCCATACACATTAGGGATGGGACTTTATGTCGACAAATCGACAAAAAATCGACACATGCTCCCCTCGACAAAAAAAATAGAGTGTCGATTTGTCGAGGGGGCGGGGCTTGTGGGATTTCCAAATTGCTTTTTTTTTTTTTTTTGCTTTTAATTTATTACATTTCCTATCAAAATACACATTATACAGTGCCAATTTTCCTAAAATGGAATACAATATTATAAATAAAACAAATCTACTTTTTCTAAATGAGATCGCTACTTGACCCTCATTCAACTTAACGTGACGGGAGCGTGGTTGGGCAAATGGGCAAGCTGTTTTAATTGTTGCTTATTTTCACTTGTGATAAGCACGTTAGTAAAAGAGTGTTATTTTCATTTGGAAAAAATAGCTTGTTTAGGCTACATGTACAGATCTAATGAACAAATGGACAGGATGCCTCCTTTTCTGTGGTTTAAAAAATGGGCACGCTGTTTTCAGTTTGTTGCTTATTTTCACTTGTGATGAGCACGCTAATAAGAGTGTTTATTATTTATTTTCATTTGGAAAAAATAGCTTGTTTAGGCTACATGTACAGATCTAAAGAACAAATGGACAGGCTGTTCTATTTTTGTAAACTCCGCACGGCGGAATGTACGTGCTATTTGTAAGGATCTGAGAATAAACATTTTAAATTTATTTCACTTTCTCTCGTTTTTATTATCACTGCTTTAAGGGTCAATATATATTGGACATTACAGCCATGTTTTTGAGCCTAAAATGAACTAGTGCAACAGTGTCGAATATTTTCCACCCTCCGCATTGCTGCTGCTGTTGAAAAAAAAAAAAAAAAGGGGGCCGACAATTCGACAAAAAGTCGACACAAGGGCCTCGACAATCGACTTTCCAAATCCCGTGTCGTTCCCATCCCTAATACACATTGATGAAATTAATACATAGCCTATGCCAAAACATAACCACTTAGATTTGCCATGACTGTCATATGTTTGGGTATGTTCACTACCTCTGCCACAGCTGTGCAGGTGAACCTGAAGCCCAAGATGGTCAGCGTGGGGACACAGACCCAAACTTCCACCCCCCTCACTAGTCCTGAACAAACCGATGATGAAAATGATCCGTCTGTCATCAGTGATTCATCCTGGGTGCCTGGAGGACATATGTCTGAGGATGAGGAGGAATTGTGTGAGGAGGAGCCATCTCACACCTGTGCCAAAAGTAAGATCATTAAAAACCAACATAGACCAAATTTGCATTTTCCTTTTTGTGTATCTGGTAGAATTGAATTACCCCCCCCCCCCCCCTCTCTCTTTTTTTTTGTAGTGGCATTGACAAATTCATTGTTTGCCAAGAGGAGCTCATGAGCCTGTTTGCCCTCTGTCCGGCCTGTTGTGAGAAGTCGGATAGTAGCATTGTGCAGCAGGAAGGGACTTTTATTAAGAGCAGGTAGGGTTTTGTATACACAGCAGGCCATATCTGATTAGAAAATCAGAATATCTACTTAAAATTTGATAGCCCTGACTGCCCACATTCTAATTTGTCTTGCCAGTTAATTTACAATGTATGTACCAGGCTTTAGTCTGTGGGTTTATGATGCCATCATATTTGAGTGTTATACACTACTGGTTATGTGTGTTTCATTGAAAACATTTGACCAGTAATGTACAGTACTTACTCTATATTGAAACCTGATATACTGTTGATTACTTTTTTTTTCTTTTTCTTTTTTACATGTCTAGGTCTGTGCATCATGTGGCTACCACCGTTTCTGGCAAAACCAGCCAATGCTCCACAGTAACATGCCGACCTGCAACCTCCTGTTAAGTGGGGCCATTCATTTTAGTGGATGTTTGGCCACCTTTGGTGGCCAAACAAGGTGGTGGACGTTCAGCATGTCCAGGTAAGCCTGATGTTATTGGACAAAGCATCATAATATAGCATCTTAATATAGCACTTTCCCACTAGTACAACCATGCATTCAATTCAGTTTATTTATATAGCGCCTTTCGTGCAGACAGCAATACAAGGTGCTTAACAACAGCAATTAAAATTAAGATAAACACAAGAAGAGCAATAAAACAATAAAATATGTATAAAAATTGAAATAAAAATCAAGGTGCAAAAGTCAGAAAATATGAAAAGAAGTATACACACATGCATATGCAAACAGAACAGACACATCAAGACCTAAAATTCAAAACGGTCAGGGATTTAAGAGAAGGCAAGGCTAAAAAGGTATGTCTTAAGATGTTTCTTAAAAAGTTCAAGTGATTGGACCATCCTCAGCGCAAGTGGCAAACTGTTCCACAGGGAAGGACCATAGTGAGCGAATGCTGCCTCCCCGTGTGTCTTGGTCCTCACCCTAGGAATAACTAGAAGGCCGGAGTCTGAGGATCTAAGTGGCCGTGATGGAAG
Organism: Merluccius polli; assembly: GCA_030340625.1. Taxonomy (NCBI): domain Eukaryota; kingdom Metazoa; phylum Chordata; class Actinopteri; order Gadiformes; family Merlucciidae; genus Merluccius; species Merluccius polli. The sequence continues at coordinate 37,743 of JAOPHQ010006641.1, forward strand.
GTACGGTGAGAGCAAGTCTGACAGATAAACAGGCGCAAGTCCATTGAGGGCTTTAAAAACCAGAAGTAATATCTTAAAATCAATTCTAAAACCAACAGGAAGCCAGTGAAGGGATTTTAAGATAGGGGTAATGTGTGCTCTCTTTAGTGTGCTCTCTTTCTCTCTTAGTCAGAACATGTGCTGTTGCATTCTGAATTATCTGCAGCCTGGTAAGATTTTTTTTAGATAGGCCAGTGAAGAGAGCGTTACAATAATCAAGCCTGCTAGTAATAAAAGCATGTACCAACTTTTCTGTGTCTGGGTGAGCAGAGGACGCACTTTGGATATATTTCTGAGATGGTAGAAAGCACAACTGGTGATATTATTAATATGTGACTCAAAGTTCAGGTCTGGGTCAAGGAACACACCGAGATTTTTGGCAAGGGGTTTGGTGTTCTGTGCCAGGGTGTTTAAATTATCACAGCTGAGTTCTCTCTGAGTCTTAGGGCCAATGACTAAAACCTCTGTCTTGTCTTTGTTCAGTTGCAGAAAATTATTTGACATCCATGTATTCATTTGTTCAATACACTGAATGAGACTGGCAATAGGGCTGGTGTCATTGGGGGAGACGGAGATATAAAGCTGGGTATCGTCAGCATAGCTATGGAAGTCAATCCCATGTCTCCTGATAATGTTTCCTAGCGGAAGCCAGTGTTAATTTCGTTAACGAAAACTAAACGAAAATATTTTCGTCACCGCACATTTTTCACCGGACGAAAACTAGACTAGACGAGACTGAAACCCCCATTAATAAACAATAACTGGGACTAAATCAGTATGCATTTTCGTGGAAAATGTACTTCACTAAATAAAGACGGGACTAAAATCTATGGACATTTTAGTTCATGAACAAAGACGAGACGAAAATGGGGGGGGGGGGGCGGGCAGAGAGAAGACGCAGCATTCTGTCAGGCGGCACGACAAGCAGGCGCACTCCCGTGGAACTGACGCTTCCGTGCTCGTCAAACGCATGCGCGCGCTCGTGGGAGCCGTTGGAAGAGTTGAGAACTGTTTCCATCTTTTTGACGCGGCGGTTGAAAAATCTGAATGGCGATCCTCCGCCCGTCACTTCACACGGGGAGCGCAACGTGATGCCGCGCGGCCAGCCGACAGCGCGAGCGGAAAGTCTTTAAAGAGCCGGACGCGTATTTGTCCTCCTTTTGGAGAGCGCAATAGTAACACACCGCACCCCCCCCCCCCCCCCCCCCCGCCGGTCGTACGTCCGCGGTGTGTTACCATTGCGCGCACCCCCCCCCCCCGCCGGTCGTAGGTCCGCGGTGTGTTAATATTGCGCGCACCCCCCCGCCGGTCGTAGGTCCGCGGTGTGTTAATATTGCGCGCACCCCCCCCCCCCCCCCCCCCCGTCGGCTGTAGGTCCGCGGTGTGTTACTATTGCGCGTGCCCCCCCGTCAACAATCACGAACGCATCATTCTCACCTTTTTCACCCCGAGCCAGTTTGCATGCCTGAGACATACTTTTAGTAAATAATTTTTGATTAGATGGAAATGTTCTATATTATCTGCTGACAAAAAAGTAAAAGGGTAAAATAATTGTCCTGACTAAAACTAGACTAAAATGTTGACAGTTTTTGTTGATTAAAACTAGACGAATAAAATTACGTTTTCTTGGACTAAGATAAAGACTAAAATGCTCGACTTAGTCGACTAAAACTTGAATAAATAAAAACAGGATGAGGTTGACTATATGCGATAAAAACTAACAAGGGCGATTGAAACTGGACTAAAACTGAGACTAAATTTAAAAATGGCTGATAAAATTAACACTAGCGGGAGCATGTACAGACTAAATAGAACTGGGCCAAGAATGGACCCTTGAGGGACGCCGCATGTGATGGGAGTGCTAGCAGAGGAGTGGCCACTAAGGGAGACAAAATAATCTCTGCCAGAAAGATATGTCCTGAACCAATTAAGGACAGGCCCAGATAGGCCAACATGATGCTGAAGCCTGCTAAGGAGCATGGCATGGTCTACCGTATCAAAGGCAGCGCTCAGATCAAGTAATACAAGAATGGAGGGAAGGTTGTTGTCCAAGCTCAGTCTAATATCATTAACTACCTTAAGTAGCGCTGTCTCTGTGCTATGGTGGGGGCGAAAACCAGACTGTAGCCTCTCGAAAATGCTGTTCAGATTTAAGTGGTCGTAAAGCTGTTTATAAACAACTTTCTCAAGGATTTTACCAAGAAAAGGGAGGTTTGAGATGGGACGGTAGTTATTTAGAATTTGTGGATCCAGGGTGCTCTTTTTAAGGAGTGGTTTTACAATTGCAGTTTTCAGCATAAGCATAGGGCTTTATTATGTATTATCTAACTAGTGTACAGTGCGTTATAGTGCTTGACCCAGCAACCCTCCGGTTCCTTCATGCCGCCTTCAACACCACCAGCACTCTACACTTACACTGTTATGTCATGTTGCAGAGCTCAGAGGTTCCCAACAGCATTTGGTGTGAGATAGAGGGGCTTAAGCGCAGCATCAGCTTGCTGAGGAGGCAGGACCTGCATCTGTCAACGCTCATAACAGACAGACATCGCCAGGCATTTACAATAAAAATGTTGAATGTAGATTTATGAATTGCACTGAGGCTGGACGTTTCTGCTTTGCTGATGCACTGAGGGCAAGCCTTCACAAAAGTTTTGCCTTTTACTCCTTAGATTGCCAAATGGGTGAGAGAAGAGCTGTGCCCTGAAGGGACACGGCATTATTTTGATGTCTGGCACATTGGAAAAAGTACTGCTGGAACCTTGAAGCCCTTTTTGTTATTGCATTTCAATTAATACTATTTGTTCTAAAACAGGTCTGGGGAAGGCCTTGGATACGGCCTCGAAAGACCGACAATGTGACCAACTAATGTTGTGGAGGCCAGCTATAGTTAACCACCTCTACTGGACTGCAGCCTCAACCCCAGATGGCAACCCAGCTGTGATGGAGGCCAAATGGAGAAGCTTGGTTAATCATATCCAGGACATCCACGACCATGACACCCCTGCCTTCTCCAGTTGCGCTCATGCCCCTCTGGAGGGGGATCAACACGACAAAGAGTGGCTGGAACTAGGTACAGTACACAGTATGTGGCATTATGCGTTTTGTCGAGTGATTACCTGGGTGCTATGACACGCTGACTTTTGTGATGAATACTGGCTCTCTCTCTCTCTCCCTCTGTGATGAATTCTATCCATCTATCGCTCAAAAGTCACATTTTACAGCCAGGCAGACCTTCGGCATTAAAGCTGCCAATTGTTCTAGGTAAACTGATGGTCCCATATGCCCTTACACTGCCTCCACCATGTTTGACAGATGGCATTAAGCATTGGTCTAGCATACAAGGTGGTAAATAGAGTGAAGATGGAAGGCTACCATACCCACGTCATGTGGACAGCACTTGTATGATAGAATGTCTTCCGTCTGTGTGTCTGTCTGCCTCCTTGCCTACCTATCTTGGTCTTTGCAGGCTCAGTGGCAGCAGCAAAACTGGAGCATCATAACAAGGACTTCCTTACTTAAGGATGTTAGACAGCTGTCTCCACAACACCAGACTTTCTCCCTTGAAGCCTACCACTCCCTCATCCTGCACTTCGCACCCAAGCACACTGGGTTTTCATACCTTGGCATATATAGCAGGTCAGTGCTATCCAATGGAATAGTAGTGCCCTATTTTATCATACATCATACCAGGTTTCTAAGGTGCTCTCAAATGTGTTATTCTGTAGGCTTCTCTTAGCGGCGATACATTATAACAACTCAAACCGAGAGACAGCACAAAAAAGCGATGGTACGGAGAAGAATTGCGTGCGATATCCACGCTTCAGAAAAGGTGCCTTTGTAGTGCGTCCTATCAAAGAGAAGGCCTCATACGGTAAGCAGTGTCATGCAGTTCTATCATATTTTGACATGGCGCACGAGGCATCTGTGATCAGTGACGGCGATCTTTATACAGTATTTTATCATTATTATTATTATTATTATTGTCTGCAGGTTATGCAACGTCGTTAATGGAGGCATCTGTGATCAGTGACGGCGGTCTTTATACAGTATTTTATCATTATTATTGTCTGCAGGTTATGCAACGTCGTTAATGGAGGCCCTTCGGGAGAGCTACACAAATTCCCCAAAGGCTCTTCAAGAGGTTGGCGCTAATTTGTCAGCCTCGGCACCCGCCCCCATCGCCAAAACATTCACACAAATTCCAAAGGAGGAGGCCGTCAGCCTCCATCTAGCCCAGCAGTCACGCTTCAACAAAGCTAATTAGAATGTATATTTTTTTCCCAGACAGGTCCAATCATTTAGTTGTGAGTATTTCTTTTAGTTGTTAGTTGTTGTAGTTACTTTGGTGGTGGTTTTCTGCATGCTGCATGTTATGTTTTCTCTTTGTGTGCCATTTATTGCTTTGTTTTTTTTACTTAGTTGTTGGTGGTGGGACCTTGCCGCTCTTGTGTCACTGTACCCCATGTGGTTTTGCAAGGGGTTCTGCATGCTGCATGTCTGCCTGCTGCTCATTCTGTGTGCTGTGGTTTTATTTCTTTTGTTTGCATGAAATTTCTTTTATATAAATCAACATAGCTTACCAATCATTGTACCTGGTAGTGCCTTGTCTACGGGTCCTTTTCGGATTCTGATTTTCGCACAAGATTACAATCAAGGAAATGTTGCAAAATGCTCCCTTTACATCTCCATTCGACACTTTTCCCCATAATTCCTTGTAGTATTAGTAGGAAAGGGAGTAAGGAATGATAACCCGAAAAGGACCCGTGTGCTTTTGTCTTGGCTCTGTGCTTTTGATATCACCGCATGTATGTATGCATGCATATTAGTGTGTGTGTGTGTGAGAGAGTGAGAGAGTGAGCGAGTGAGTGAGAGAGATGACCCTCAGGTAAGACCACACTATTACATGTTGACCACACTTATATATGTTGATTTTTTGTGCCTAACCATTTTTTGAGATTTGTTTACTTTATCAGGAACTTTCCAACCTGTCTCTTTGTTCAGTAATATACTTCGGATAAACTAAACTGTTTTCATTGGAATTTACGTGTTCTGTGTATTTTATCACATTTTAAGTGCAGTTTAAGGGCATAGATCACAACAGAACAAGCATGACATAATTCTTGAACTGAAAAATACTTGATTTTATTCATGTTGTGCCAATATGTTTTTTATTGATTGTCATCCAAACGAGGCCATTGAAAGCCATGATAGGTCTCATCACCACTCTGAAATTGTTGCCTGATGGTTGACACCAGACAGGAGGGTAGAGGCTTCCTTATATGAACACCGAGAACGCCATAAGCCCAGCGTATAGCCTGCCTGTACACTGTGTACCGGTATTGCCTAGGGATAAGTAGGTTGGAAACTTAATTGTATACCTGTTTGTCATGCATGTTTATGCAACACATCTCTAGTCTAGTAATGGTAAAGTAAACATATACAATGAACATACTCGTGCCTGCTGGCTTGAAGGGGACCATGATCCTGCCTGAAATGTGAGTAGGCTATCTTTAGCACAAACGGATTCAGGCAGCATGCCTCAAATCCTGGATGCTGAGTTAGGCACGTTACATCTGCTGGCCGCGGGGTGAGCTTCTCGACCAGCGACTAAAACGCACTCACTTCCCTACAACACAAGCTCTCCACCACAGTTTCCATGGGACGACACCGCCCACACAGACACCTGCCAAACACAGCGACAGACACACTTACTACTCTCTCCCTCTCCCGGTAAGCAGTACCCTGACGGAAAAAAAAGTGTTATTGTATGCACTGCTGTTCATAGACTAGCTCCAGCGCTCGTTGCTGCGTTCTAAATGGTAGCTAGCTCACCAGGACACTTCGCCAACTCTCCACTCATTCACCTCTGACCATGCATTTTTTTGTCTTTGACATCCATCGGCTCTCAGCAATTCCTCATTCGCCCTCTCACGTCTGACCGGTTCGAAATTATATGGCTGTGGGCCATCATAAATGTTAATTGTGGGTCTTGCCACCTCTTCCTCATCCCAGTTAGACGCCATAGTTCTAGTACAAGGCTGAGGCTACTTCCACCACGTCTCCCTCACGTGACGTCATCGCCGAATTGCGCTACAAATAACCGTTACGACCAAAAACTGCACTTTAACACCATTTTGGAGACATTTCTAACTTTATATACATATCTTGAGTGCTTTATGTACCCATTAATCGAAAGTGGTGTTTAGCCTGCACCATGGCCTTTAAAGGTTCAGCTCCAGAAACACCACAGGGAAGATTCCATGGGAAGATTTTTCTTTCTTTTTATTACAGCGGCTGCTCGTCAGTTTGACCACAAGTTGACTGAATTGCAGTACAGGGGTGCACTGCAGAAGTGGCTGTGTTACGCATAGACATATATACATAGACGCCTCATAGACTGACGCTGCCTGTTGGAGCTGACGTATCAGCGCGGCCGCCATCTTGTATGGGTACCCAGTGCGCCCCCAGTGCATTCATTTCTATGGAGGAAGGTGTATCCCCAACTACAATAATAAGCATAACTCCCCAAATTTTTACCGGATTGTCACACAGTTTGGTTTGTTACAAATGGCAGAGATTTATTTATGATACAGGACGAATTTTTTTTTTTTTTTTTTTTTTTTAAATAATAAGAATTATTGTTCAATCTTACTTGTTAAAGGTAATCCCACGCGATCTGGTGTCAATACTGCGCCGTAAGCTGCACAAAATACTGGCATAGCTTGCTCTCCCGTTGACTCCTATGCTAGACTAGAGTGAGGAGACCCAACCAATATGGCGGCGACGCTGGGTTACGTTCCAGCACGTCATGAGGCGTCTATGTATATATGTCTATGGTGTTACGCACCTGAGAGGAGTGGCGGGGTACCAAGAAACGGCAAACAGTTATAAGGGCAAATGTTACTGTAATGTTCTTAATTATGATGTAATGTTCATAATTCCTTAAGATGTTTGTTTGTAATTGCTTTTGAATATTTAATAAATAACTTTTTGAATAATGGTCTGTTTTGTTGGGGTGTTTTTTGTTCATAGAGCATGCAGTAAAGCAGCTGTTCTAAACCTTGTTTTCTTAAAAATAATTGAAATAGCCAATCTAATGGGGTTTTTAATGAGGCATATTAAAAACATACAAAACAAGGTTGCAAAGTGTTGAAATGGATAACCTTGTTTTAATGTATAATGCAATGCATATAGTTGAATCAATGTTGATTCAATTCTACATTCTTTCAATGTTGATCATATCATAATTGAATCAAGGTTGATTCATTGTCAGAACTGATTGGAAATTCAACGTTCTTTCAATATTGATCATAGCGAGCACTTTCAATGTCTGACATCAATGTTGATTACAATCTTCAGCCTGACAATATCTCAATGTTGATTCAATCACATTTTGCTATCTGGGTATGATTCAACGTACAGTTATATATAGGGCAATGCAACAGTGGAACTCACTCCCTTATCATATTACTCAATTAAATCTATATAGCTTTAAAAAAACAACTTAAGTCATTTTCTAAATATCAACTATAATTGATGCAGCTGTCTTTTTGTGTTTTGTTTTGTTGTTTTGTGTTGTTTTGTGATGTCAACTATGTTTTATGTGAAATGTAATTACGTATTGTCTGTGTTTTTTGTTTTATGTTATTATGTATTCATGTAATGTATGTCATGTCTGTTATCATTCTGTGTATTTCTACATTGTATTTGTCACACTGAAATATGATACACCCCAGGAAGAATAGCTGCTGCTTTGCAAAAGCTAATGGGGATCTGTTGTGTTCTTTGAGGAAGAAGGCCGCCGACAAAGGATCGCTTTTAACTCACTTTATTTGTTTTAGGTTTAGGTCTATTATCTATGAAGCAAAAGGAGAGGAATTGTATTATTCACGCGTGGAGCGACTCTTAGCTGGATATCTAATAGATACGCTGCCAGTGTTTCCCATTAATTACTTAGACTGTGGCGGCCCGCCATGGTCTAATTTGTCCCGCCACAGTCTCAGAATGAACCGAAAAGAATTCTTACACTTCTCATTATAATATAATTAAGATCTGTAACTTGTGTTTCTCGCCGCTGCTTCAGCAAAGCATCTCTCACTCCCAGTCAGCCGCTCTGCCCCTCCCCTCCTCGCTGTACGCGGCGCGCGCACACTCAGACCGTCACCGGGGCTTCAGAGTAATATGTCCGAGGAGAGTAGCCCTCTCCCGGACACACACGCTAGCTTTAACCGCTGTTTTATCCCGCTTCTGGTACTTTACTGGCTTTGACATTTTCTTCTTCTCACTAACATTCAGATGTTAAAATCAAATAAAACCCCAACAGTAAAAAGGGCTAGCTAGGTTAGCTAGGCCAAGTCAATAGCTGTCGCCGTCAGTTCCTACCGCTGCTAGCGGCTTTTCCGACAAGCGGCAGCACCTGGCTGCCTACCTGAGGGTCTCATCAATGGGTCCAGAGGCATTTAATTACCAAAGGGCATTAGAGCTGTTTTTCTCAAAGTCCAGGAAAATCAAATGTCCGAATTCGGGGTGCAAAGTTTGTAAATAGGGATGATGGGATTAATTATTTATTATTTTATTTTCTAAAAAATAAACTAGTTCAACACAGTTAACCACGTTTGCTTAATTTCTTTGATGGCTCAGATGTATGCTCTAGTTGATTTTGTGTTTTCACCATTCGTATCTATACAACCAATGTGTTTATGATTTAAATTGTTCACAAGAGCACACAGGTCTTCATAGATCTAGTCTCTTAATTTTGCTTTCAAAGTGCACCAGATTGATGCATTTAACTTTAAAATGTAAAAAAAAATATTCCGGGGGAGCATGCCCCCGGACCCCCCTAGAGGGTCCGAGATCCACCCACCATAGTCTCACAAAATCCTGTGGGAAACACTGACGCTGCCTATAGAGTTTCTGCGCTCTCCTCCCCAGTGTATTATTTGCTGCCATCTGGTGGCCAGGTGCGGTTAATACAACTTATATATTTGGTCCTGTTCCCTTGTGGCTATGTGAGGATATTACAGCCTGCTGATACATGCTGTGCTGTTATTTATTCGTAACAGATCTAAATTAAAAAAAACATTGCTGGGGTAAGGTTGTGACTGTCGAGGGGGTGGGGGGGTTGCTGTCCTCTGAGTGTAGGCCGCCTATGGGTGTGCATTGCTGGGGTAAATGTAGGTAGCCTATGGGTGTGCTTTGCTGGGGTAAGTGACAAGTGTAGATAGCCTATGGGAGTGTGTGACGCCGCGACTATTTGCGCATCCTCACGCGTCCTTATAATGGCCGCACCAAGCTTTTTATATGCAGGAATTTAAATCAATGGACTTGTGTTCATTATATGCATGTCACCCCGTTAATTAGGGCCACAGGGCAATCGCACTAAGCACTACTGTTATACTGTGGATTTTTTCTTATTATTATTCCTCTTCCGGGCGAATTTCAATTCGCTACTAGTCAAATAATATATCAAAACATGAGTCTTCATCAGGAAAAAAAAAAAAAAAACATGAGAAAAAAAAACATGAAAAAATGTGAAACATGTCCCATAGAGAATAAACGGGAGGAGGTAAAAAAAAAAAGACTTTTCGTACTGCCTACTGCTGTCTGCTGCTCTGGCATACTTTCACCTATAGACTCCATTTAAACTTTAAACAGTAGACACAAGTCTTGTGTATTGGCGTGTTATTCCACGTTTTGATAGGTCATATAGTTTTTGATCAATCACTGATCAATGACCATGATCAATTTTGAAGAAATGATGAGATTATAAAGGGTGTGTATTGCGAGGAATGTTCGTATCAGAGTGCATGAAATCATCGGTCAGAGTGGGAGAGCCCAAAAAACATTCCTGATATTTTCTCTTTCCACAATTTACACTCTACACACATGATTTTTTCCAAATTTGTAGACAAACTTGTTCTGTCTCTCACAATGTGCTCAAAAAAATCAGAGACTTACAGAATTTGAATTAGCAGCCTCTAAGTGTGGCCAGTCTGTCTCTGCTCCTCATTGACTCCAATACAAATATTTTCTGAGAGTAGCAGAACGGACCCCTGTTTTAAACTTGCAAGTGTCTCCAAAATATTTACCGTAGAAACACTGTAGAAACACCAAATCATTCAGGAAGTCCTTACAGTGATGATGGTCTGGTTTTTTTTAATAGGAGCTACCGTTTTGTCAGAATAAGCCCAAATGTGAGACCAGTGCAGAGGCAGAAAATCGCTCTTTTTCTCAACGTTTCTGTCTGCCTCGGCCTGGGGGGGGGGGGGGGGGGGCTATCGTCATCGCGCGTGTGTGTGCTTCATCCGATTTGACAGTTGATACAAGAGGACTCCTATTGGTCATTTTCACTGGCGCGAATTTTCTCGGGCTGTTGTCAGGCAAACCCTACAGATATCCCTCGTCTGATTGGACGGTGGATACAAGAGGAATCCTATTGGTCACTTTCATTAACGTGATTTTGTTGTTTGACCAGGTCATGTAAAAACCCCCTCCGCATCAGAGGTAAGAAATATGCTTTATCTTTTCAACTTGCTAGCCTCAGCATTAGCTACAACACATCAGTTGTACACAATAGTGAGATTAAGTTTGACGTTACTCTGTCGTGTTTTGGCTATAATCATCTGAAACACATACACAGCCAGACTCCATTTTAGAAAACAGCGATTTAAGATGGCGGCGGTACACTGAAAACAGCGATTTAAGATGGCGGCGGTACACGGGAACTGCTTCCGGTAAAATTCGCCGTTTTGAGTCTCAAATGGATCATTTGTTAGCTCTTTTTTTTTTCAATAGCCCGAAAAGTATATCGACCGATACATATAAACACGGTTCAACTATCTGTCGATACAACACCGGGAACGCACACAAAAAACACTCAATATCACAAAAACACTCAATTGTCCACGGGTTTGCCGACCGTTCACCGAATTAACATGAACCTCAGCAGCGCGTTGCTGTTCGTACAAAATGTCGGAGTCACGTGTGGCAGGGTAACTACTCACCAACCGCACCGCGTATCCATGGCCTGAGAGTTGGAGAGGAAGGGATGGAGCAGGTGAATGAGACACACGTCCCGACACCACACCGGACTGTTCCCAGGGCCGATGGCGTGGAGTCCCCCACTCTTCCACACGCCAGTCCAACCGCAACTCTTCCGTAGCTCAGATTTAGCCGTGTCACGCGCGATAACTAAGAGCTAAAACTCGTAACTCAGATTAAACCGTAACACACGCGATAACTAAGAGCTAAAACGTATCCATTTATCTGGTCTATCTTATATTCGTCGTCCGCCGTGGAGTTCCGTGGAGCGCCACCATCTTCTTCTCCGTTTCCCGCCGACTCTCTCTAGTCCCGCCCCTCTCCTCTTCTCCCATTCGCCAGTGCACCAGCCTGCAAAGTCATTGATTGGCCAACCCTATGGCCAAGTTCACGGGTGTGATTGGGTGAGGATCTTTTGAGGGGTTTACACATAGACATAATATACGTAGACGCCTCATAGACTGTTGGCTGCCTGTTGGAGCTGACGTATCAGCGTGGCCGCCATCTTGGATGGGTCCCCAGTGCGCCCCCAGTGCATTCATTTATATGGAGGAAGGTGTATCCCCAACTACAGTAATAAGCATAACTCCCCGAATTTTTACCGGATTTTCACACGGTTTGGTTTGTTACAAATGGCAGAGATTTATTTATGATACACGAATTAATAAATAATAATAATAATAATAAGAAGAATTATTGTTCAATCTTACTTGTGAAAGGTAATCCCACGCGATCTGGTGTCAATACTGCACCGTAAGATGCACAAAATACTGGCATAGCTTGCTCTCCCGTTGACTCCTATGCTAGACTAGAGTGAGGAGACCCAACCAATATGGCGTCAACGCTGGATTACGTTCCAGCACGTCATGAGGCGTCTACGTATATTATGTCTATGGGTTTACACCTACATAGAGCTTTTCAAAGCACTCAAAGGGACTTATTAGTGGAAGGGGACCTTTATTAACCAACAATGTGTAGCACCCAACAGGGAAAACATTTACATTTATGTTCCCCTTTCACGCCAGCAAAAATGATATCATTAAAAATGTATCTCTGTAAACTTGATGTCCTGCTTGACTGTCTGCGACGTAGCCTAATGACTACTCCGCCATGCCCGTCAATTAACGGGAAGATAAGATTATATAGATTAATCATCAGCTGATTTGTTTTCAGAGTTTAGCCTGTACTTATTAGTAGGCTACTCAAACGTCTGCCCTTTGTTATTGGTTAATGTTTCACTATTGTATTGCCCCACCTGGAAGTATGCACTTCTCAACAGCAGTTCTCTCATCATATTTTATTTGATAGGCTAGGCCTACTTGAATTGACAATAGGCTACGTAATCACTAACACCAACACGGTAAAGTATTCACAATGTTGACAGACATCGCTGCACAATTTTAGATCTACAGTAACAACCAAAACGTAAAATATCTAATCAGAAACAAATTGTATTGCTAAAATTAACCGGCAGATGTTTTTCTTTGCCGTCAGCCATTCTCAGCACCGTGTACAGACAAACGGACACGCGCACTACGTCACACACATCGTGAGTGACGTAGGACGTAAAGTCCCGCCTTCGGGCGAAACGCCGTGTTTTTAGAGACTCCCCGCAGGGTAGACAATCTGCTTCCTTCGTGGTCACATGACCACGCATGGCGTTTTCAGGCGTGGTAGTATGGACGGAGATAATTTCTGATACGGTGCTAAACATAGACATATACATAGACGCCGCATTGACTGCTGCGGCCCACTAGAAGGGCGTGCCTACAGGGCGGCCATCTCGGAACAGGGCCACTCGCTCCTACAGTGCATTACATCCATAGAGGAATGGTGTTTCTACACAATAAAAGTGATCATAAATCGCCCAGTTGGCAAGCTATTTTCACGAAGTTTGTTTTGACAAACCTCAGACATGACAGACAGACATAGATAGAACCCAGAAAACATTCAGATGTGTTCAGGTCTTTATTTAAAGCATTGCTTGAAGGGTATACATTGCATTTGAGTATAATATAATAATAATAATAATAATAATAATAATAATAATAATTCATATTATTATATTGTTATTACTATTCTATCTTTATTATTACCAGTATTATTATTATTGCTATTATTATTGTTATTATTATATTAAATATCTTATATATTATATATCTTTATTATTATTATTATTATTATATTATCTTTATTATTACTGGTATTATTATCATTGCTATTATTATTATGACCTGCTCAGACATGGGATTGCCATGCCTCCATCATTTACTATAGAGCAATCCACTAGCCGTATATGGGCTCAAGTGTAGCCAGCTCTTCACGTATCGCCACACAAGCAGGTCCACCCTCCTCAAACACACCTTACGAAAAGGAGCTATTCACCGCTTTGTTAAACTCTCTTGGGATGGCATACGTGCAAAAGATCTCAACTCTTTGTGAAGGCTTGAGTCTTGTCTGGGATATCTTCCGTCCCATGTCCTCCACAAGGGTCGCTACGTCCGGCTGTCGGGGCCCTTTCCAGGGATTTATGGCGAGGCCAAGGTATTCAACGGTTTCCTCAGGTCCCACCATGTGTATTTCTGCTCCACCAGTCACCATGGGGGGCAGTTGTTCGTGCGTCTCAGGCAGTGTTGGGCAAGTTACTTCAAATATGTAATTCATTACTTATTACTTATTACTGTCATTTCAAAGTAATTCGTTACATTACAATATTACTGTCTTTGAATTGTAAGGCATTACACTACTTTTGCATTACTTTTACATTACTTTCATCAAAATAACTGGAAATATTGATTTGGCGTTCTCAATAGATCTTATTGCGTTCAGCTCATTAAGACATCCAGTAGGAGGTGATGTGGTGCAGCAGCGGAGTTGGACTCTACATTCGGGAGTCCCGAATGTAGAGTCCAACTCCGCTGCTGCAGTCATCTTGTCCTCCATCGATAGTTCTCTAGTAGAAGTCTAACAGGAAGTAAACATTTGCGCGGATTTTTTTCTCCTCTGCTAATCTCGCGGTGTTTGTATAAAAACAACACACCACTTAATTTCGGGTTTAAAATGCATTGTAACGTGCGTTACTGAGATTTGTACCGAGTAAAATATTACCAATTATATTTTTGTAATGCCTTACATTACCACGTTACAGCAAAAAGTAATGCGTTACAGTAATGCATTACTTTTGTAACTCGTTACTCCCAACACTGGTCTCAGGTGACATGCGTGATCAGCTGCCTGTGTGTGCTGTCGGCCGGGCTGAGGGTGAGTGTCAGCGTCTTCCCTGCAGACCTCTGGCCGCCGCTTCCCCCGGAGATATATAGGAAGTTCGGATGGCGGCTGCTGAAGGGCAAGTAGGGCAGCACTGTGGCCTTCTGTTTGGCCTGCTGCTCCGTCCTCTGCCCCGGCGCCACCGTCGCCACCTAGTGGCCATATATACATATCTCAAAAATAATAATACTTTCAAAAAATGTATATACATATCAAAAATAATACAGGCCGAGGCAGACAGAATATATATATATATATATATATATATATATATATATATATATATATATATATATATATATATATATATATATGTATATATGTATATATATGTGTGTATATATGAACAGAGTAATGATTCGTAGCCATGAGTGAACTGCTTCTATTCATTGCCATCAAAAATGTTGCAGAAAGAATTACAAAATGACCAGACCAACCCTAACCCATCACATCACAAGTTCGGGCGTCCCAACTTTGGTGGTTGAAAGCGCTGAAGTGCCAGAAGAGCATATTGAACATCTGAGTGCGGACAGAGCTGCTGTGGGCCTCACCCTGATCGTCTGAGGCTGAAGCGTTTTGGGCATGTTGACGCTGACCCTTAAGGATCCCGAGGGGCTGGTGGACAGCAGGTCTTCCATGAGGTCCACTCGGACCGGGACATCGCTGGCGGGAGACCCGTCCTGGTAGTTGAGCTGGATCTGCACGTCAGGGAGGGGGTAACTGCCTGAAGCAGCATATCTGGAACATCTGAGGTCTGCCTCAACACTTTTAAACGTATTAAAGTTTGTCTGCACTGGTATATCCATTATTCATTCACATACACATTGTTTATCTTTAAAATGTGTTCCCTGCCTATGCCTTGCTCAAGAAAGCTTACTATGAAATCAAAGGGGCCAGGTTTGAAGTATTTGGGCATATCGCTGAAGGTCAGAATATAGGGAGAATCCACAATCCTGATGCCAGTCTTTGTAGCGTCGACCAAATCACTTCCCGGGAGACAAGGAAGAGGAAGACACTTTTAAAACCCAGATACAAATCAGATGAAATGCCTGGTTGGGTCTTGAAAGCCCGGGGGAAATATTCAGGGCAATGGCAATTATGCCCCAGAGTGTATTGTGTGTGTGTGTGTGTGTGTGTGTGTGTGTGTGTCTACAGGGCAAAAGGGCATTTTAGCACACATCCACACACACACACACCAGTGTTTCCCCTAGAAATTTTTCCAGCAGTGGTGCTGTTACGTAACGGAGGCAAGCCGCACGCGGCGGCGCGCAGGGGTCTGGGGGCATTCACCTCCGGAAGATTTTTTTTTTTAATAACCCCTTAAACCATAACTTCTGGCAAGTTTTGTGGATAGAAATGGACATTTTGAGACAAATATGATATACCATCAACAGATTTAATATTGGAGCACGTACCTTGAACTGGTCAGAAACAGAAATCTTGATTTTATAATTTTAGACAGGATTACTCATGTTTTTCTTTTGTGTTAATTTTAAGCTTTTATTTACATTATTGGTAGAAATTGATTGGGGCAAAACATATTGAAAATGTTGTCTTAAAGGGGAAATTAACCCAAAAACAACACTATGCTCCAACACTATATTTCATCACATGAATAAAGTTGATTGTGCTGCCATCAAATGTACTAACTCCATATAAAAAAGAAAATAATTTAACGGCTACAGTAACGATGATTTGACGCGTCATCAAATCACCGGAAGAAAAATGCAGGACTACAAGTTATGAACGTTCTGAATGTGAATCTTCAGGAGAGCAGCCCTCTCGGACACACACACACACAGGGGTTGAAATAAGGCTGTTTTACTCGCCAAATGCGAGTAATTTTTGTATTTGTCGAGTAATTTATGAAGACCACTCGCCACTCTGGCGAGTAATCTAAGAATTCGCCGCGATTGCCGCGGACCCGCCAGCAACGGACCCGCTAGCCGCGGACCCGACCGCGCAGCACCCACCGCCGTCTACAATCGCTGTTACCGCTGTTTTATTATCATCCGCACTCCCACACCGTCACCGGGGCTTCATAGTAATGTGTCCGAATAGAGCAGCCCTCTCGGACACACACATGCTGTTACCGCTGTAACATGCTGTTAACAGCGATTGTAGACGGCGGTGGGTGCTGCGCGGTCGGGTCCGCGGCTAGCGGGTCCGTTGCTGGCGGGTCCGCGGCAATCGCGGCGAATTCTTGGATTACTCGCCAGAGTGGCGAGTGGTCTTCATAAATTACTCGACAAATACAAAAATTACTCGCATTTGGCGAGTAAAACAGCCTTATTTCAACCCCTGTGTGTGTGTGTGTCCGAGAGGGCTGCTCTCCTGAAGATTCACATTCAGAACGTTCATAACTTGTAGTCCTGCATTTTTCTTCCGGTGATTTGATGACGCGTCAAATCACCGTTACTGTAGCCGTTCAATTCTTTTCTTTTTTATATGGAGTTAGTACATTTGATGGCAGCACAATCAACTTTATTCATGTGATGAAATATAGTGTTGGAGCATAGTGTTGTTTTTGGGTTCATTTCCCCTTTAACGCTTGGCAATTTCAAGATGACGTTGTAGTTTTGCTAAATACCGATCATGTGAAGATTTTTGCAGTGGCGCTGATTTTCCAGCAGTGGCGCTGCGCCACTGCTGAATACATAGTAGGGGAAACACTGCACACCCTCATTTGAACTTTGTTTGGTTAGTTTCACATGACCTCACCATATAGACCACCATTGTTGGGATTTGTTTTCTTTTTTCCTGTGAATATTCTGGGCAAATATTTTCAAGCCCTACATGAGTCATCTAGTATTCAGTCATCTAGTATTTGTGCTATAGTTTTACTAAGTACTATTAGACTATATTATACTACAGTAACTTTGTATTGGTTTGAAGTACCATTTTAACTCAAGACAAGACATCTTGTCTTAAAATGTTCACTTTTTTTTTCTTGAATGAGTTCTATGCAAACTCTCTCTCTCTCACACACTCACACTCACACACACACACACTAGCTAGCTCAACTAGTAGAGCAAGACATTAACGTTTCCAGGGTTAGGGGTTCGATTCCCACTGTGACTGTGTGCTAAAAATGTACACACTCGCAGTATTGTAGGACGCAAACACCAAATGGCGGGTATTATGATATTATGACCGTATTCCTAGTCGGGGGCGGGGCCTAGGTCACTTACATCAGAGACATGCTTCACAGACGGGAGCCTCTTCATCTGGTTGTTGATCTCCAGTCCGAACACCACGTAGGCTCTCCATACCTTGTAGCTGGTCCCCACAAGGTAGTAGAAACATAGTCGCATGTATGACAATGTTATTGTGTGTGTGTGTGTGTGTGTGTGTGTGTGTGTGTGTGTGTGTGTGTGTGTGTGTGTGTGTGTGTGTGTGTGTGTAGCACAAGCCCCACCTGGCTGAGACCTCCACCTCCAGCTGTGTTTGGTCCAGGCTGAGGTAGCGGCTCCTGGGAACCAGGGTCACGTTGAACGGAGGCAGCACTGGAGACAAAACACAGCCAGCGGTCAACCGGGGTGTGACTCTTCTCCAGCCAGTCAGCCTTAGACTTGTATGTTAGTATTCAGATTCAGAATATAGAGACGTTTCTAGAAACTCCCTGCAACCCTTCAACGTACCCCTAGGGGAGAGACTTGGTACTACATGACTTCATGTCATGTAAATGTAAACTCAGGACGCACTAAGGATCCTGTGGCCCATGGACCCACAGACGCAGCGTTCAGGAAGAGATCATGTGACCACACACGTTCAGATCTGACCACTATTCCCCGGCCTTATGTTTTTAATATCGTCATATTATTTGTTCATGTATTTATTGTTCCCGTCATGTTGTTTCCCTCGCGAGGCGCCGCATCAACAAGACGTACCGTATTTCTTCACCTGAAACGCGGCTCTGAACGTGTTCTCCGGACGGTGGACAAACTTGGCAATCACCGCCCACATGCCCTCACTGTGGGTCAGAGGTCAAATACCACATACTACACAGCACTACAAAGTACACAGTACTGCTACGACGTACACAGTACTACTATGATGTACACAGTACTGCTACGACGTACACAGTAGCTACTACAAAGTACACAGTACTACCATGATGCGCACAGTACTACAAAGTACACATAACTGCTACGACGTACACAGTAGCTACTACAAAGTACACAATACTACTATGATGCGCACAGTACTACAAAGTACACAGTACTACTATGATGCACACAGTACTACAAAGTACACAGTACTACTATGACGTACACAGTACTACAAAGTACACAGTAGCTACTATGACGTACACAGTACTACTATGACGTACACAGTACTACAAAGTACACAGTAGCTACTATGACGTACACAGTACTACTATGATGTACACAGTACTACTATGATGTACACAGTACTACTATGACGTACACAGTACTACTATGATGCGCACAGTACTACAAAGTACACAGTAGCTACTATGACGTACACAGTACTACTATGACGTACACAGTACTACAAAGTACACAGTAGCTACTATGACGTACACAGTACTACTATGATGCGCACAGTACTACAAAGTACACAGTAGCTACTATGACGTACACAGTACTACTATGATGCGCACAGTACTACAAAGTACACAGTAGCTACTATGACGTACACAGTACTACTATGACGTACACAGTACTACAAAGTACACAGTAGCTACTATGACGTACACAGTACTACAAAGTACACAGTACTACTATGATGCGCATAGTACACCATTGGAAACTGATTAAGATAAGCAACGGTGGAAATGGCAGAGCTAGAGTTGCATTGTCTCCGCGGTAACCGCTACAGCCAAGGTTTCCGATTGGTTAATGCTGGAACTCACTTGGCGTTGTTGTAGAGGGTGAAGGACTCTGGGCGGACGCTGTCTACAGCCATGGTCTGGAAGACCTGCTTCACCACCGTGCCTTCTGGATCCTACACACACACACACACACACACACACACGCAATGAGAATGGTGGATGAATGGATGAATACGAGTGGATGGATGGATGGCCGTACCTGAGAGAACAGAGCCGATTGTGTCTATTCATCCTATTCAGCTTTGTTTCCACGCAGCCTCCAAGAATGTGTGATGCCGTCTCTGGTAGCTTCCCACACGCCCTACAAGGGCGTATCTCACCACGAGATCCACCCCTGTAATGGAACTCGAGTGTAGGGAGCACATTGGTCCTCATTTGCAGGGCGCGTATGAGATCTGACTCCTCCCACTGAGGCCGTCCCTTCTGTGGTAGCCAACAGTTGCTGACTATATCGCCCTTGAAGAGAACCGCACCAAAGCCTTGGGGTCTCTTCTTAGTCCACAAGTCGAACTCCATTTCTCTCCAACGTCTGGTTCGGGGAAAGGTTTCACACCCTGTATCCGTTAAGTCCTGAAGGGCTTTCATCTTTAAGTCCTCCTTACCCCCCCCCCCTGGCAAGCCATAGCTTACGGAAGTCCCCAGGCCGTATGGTTGCACTAGTAATCCCCGATATTACAGGGTCCTCTGAGTGAAACAAAGAAAATATCCTTTTAGCCTTACAACGAGGGACCCCTGGACCGGCTCTCCATACAGGTAGCTGGTCCCCACAAGGTAGTAGAAACATAGTCGCATGTATTCCAATATGACAATGTTATAGAGTGAGTGTGAGTGTGTGTGTGTGTGTGTGTGTGTGTGTGTGTGTGTGTGTGTCACGAGCCCCACCTGGCTGAGACCTCCACCTCTAGCTGCGTTTGGTCCAGGCTGAGGTAGCGGCTCCTGGGAACCAGGGTCACGTTTGAATGGAGCACTGGCTAGTAGAAGAGACAAGGAGTGGAAGAGAGATGAGCAGAGAGGAGAACCAGTAGTAAGGAGTAAGGAGAAGAGGACTCCGCCTACCTTGCTGGCAAAGCGCAGGGAGTTCAGGGACTCCCCGAAGCTGTCTGGGCCACGTTGACGAACACCAGGCTGCAGGGGGGACATGTCTCATTCATATCCCATAATAGTCATGGTGAGGATGAGGGGGTGGGGATAAACGGATACTCTTGATACACGTGCAATATCCAGCATTTGAGCCACTTTATAGTAGGATATTTTTTTATGTGTATGGATATTTTATGTACATTTGTGTTTATGTTTTACTCCATCTTCCATCTTGAGCAGAGAGCAACCGGTCCGTGACAAAGCAATTCCATGGCGATTAACAAAGTAATAAATATACTACTCCAATCCAAACCAATCCATATATGATTCTCTCATGCAGAGCATTCATTTTTAATATGAGCTCCCTCTGCACGGTGGTCAGCTCCGTCTGCAGGGCGGTCCGCTCTGACACAGTCTTGTCCAGCGCCTTGCGGACCATCGACAGATCCTGCAGCTCCTTCTGGTAGGCCCTGCGAAAGACCACCCACCACTTAGCTTCACTAACCACTTCATTCAACATCACGCCACAATGTGATGGGTTGAGAGATCAAAGTTATATATTATATATATATCAAAACTGAACACTAACCGGTTGGTTGGTGTCTGTGGTGACATGCAATAACTCAAAGAACTTCAAAAGATGAGAGATGTAGAGAGAAAGAGGGAAACAAAGGGAAACAAAGGGAGAAGCAGAGAGAGGGGAAGAATGTAGGTAGAGAGATGGGTACAAAACAGCCAGGCAGGATCATCTCCCCCACCTGATCTGGATCCTCTGGGTCTCCAGCTCCTTCCCCATCTCCTCCTCCCTCATCTGGATGGAGGCCACGGAGCTCCTCAGCTCCTTGTTGTCCTGGTGGGCGGTCTTCACGCGGCTCTGGTAGGACTGCAGCTTGGCCTGCATGTTGCTCACCTTGCCCCGCATGTCCCAGCCGGGCCGCCGCCACCCCACCGCCGCCGCCCCGCCTACATCTGACCCCACCACAGAAGACAGGAGATAAACATCGACGTCTCCATAGTTACCACATAGACAGGAGCACACAAGATCGGCTATTATTGTCAAGCACTTTGTGTTGCACAAAACACTGCTCTATAAATAACGTTGACTTGATGACACTGATAGCATATAGAAATGTTTTAATAAGCACAAGCACATACCCAACATACCAGAGATAAACATCAATAAAATAGTGCACAAGATCGACAATTATCGACAATTGCTTATAGCCCATAATAAGTAAACACAAGGACATCTGAATAACAAACCACACCGGCACAGAGAGCAGCGGGCTACAGTACCCCATGGACTAGACTGAGTGAGAAGACACCGAAACGCGCTTTCCCCCGCAAAACCAACCCCGTCTGCCTCCCCCCAAGGTAACTTCAGCTCACCTGGTTTCGGGGCCGTAGAAGACGCCGCTAGCTGCTTGGCCCGGCCCTTCAGGGCCACGGCCGCCACATTCTGCCTAAGGACTCCTGTGGGACAACAACCACATTAGCACAGAGCTAGATATACTAGATATATATCCCCCCCCCCCCCCCCCCCCAGAGGCCCTGACCAGACTTACCTCTGGAAGGAACGCCGGCAGCCGTGGCCTGGGTTGAACGGCCTTAGCTGAGAGAGGAGAGGCAGAGAGAGACAGAGGAAGGAGAGAGGCAGAGAGAGAGAGGCAGAGGGAGGAGAGAGGCAGAGAGAGAGAGGCAGAGGGAGGAGAGAGGCAGAGAGAGAGAGGCAGAGAGAGAGACAGAGAGACAGAGAGAGAGAGAGGCAGAGGTTTTGTTAAACATTAAAACAACCAGTCACCAACACTGAGAAGCGCTGCATAATGATATTAGAGGACATGGGCTGGGTACTTCATCACCAATATACTCATCAAATAACCGATATGCTAATTAGTTCCAAATACCACTCTGAACAGTTACAGTGACGGGTCGTTTCAATGGGATTAAAACTATATTTCCTCTTTTCAAACGTCGTATTTTCATCATTTGAACCGTGTCCTCATACTGCTCTACAACACTGAACATGATGATGAAACCATGAAACACGAATATGGTCCCTCTGACTCAGGAGTAGCACCGGGGGGTGAGAGGAAGCAGAGAGAGTGTGGCGAGACATCGGGTTCTGGTCGTGGCGACTTACAGCCAGCGGGTTTGGCGGTGGCGGCCAGCGGCCTGCGGCTGGAGATGGTGGTGAGGGCCGTTTTGGGCACAGCCAGGTCTGGGTCCCGGCGCTGCCTTTTCTGCAGAAACATCAGAAGACACTTCCTATCAGAACTGTCTAACTAATGACCACGGTGTGGAGGAGCACTGGAAGTTATTGTGTTAGTAGTCATTGTTTAGTCATTAATTGTGAGATGATTTGTCATTATGGGGAGACGTTGTGTTTAAACCGCCGCAGCGTTTCTCATGCAAGGCGTGGCACAACAAAGTTTTCATGAGCCTAGGTTACGGTATATTTACATTGATTTAGGATTTTACAGGCCTACAACTCTCTGAAGTCCTCTCAATATGGCCGAGTAGCCTACCGCCAACAAAAATTCCCATGATGCACTCTAATATACGAGGACGTACCTGGGCAGGTTGGCAGTCGCCGTTGCTCTCTGTGCTGCTGCTCACCTTGAGCATCCTCTTTGTTGACCTGAGGGGCAGCCGAGACAAGGGGTTCTGTGGACGGACACACACACACACACATATACATATATATATATACTGTATATATACACACACACACACACATATATATACACACACACACACATATATATACACACACACACATATATATACATATATATATATACTCACCGGCCACTTTATTAGGTACACCTGTCCAGAGACACCTCTGTTGTAACCACTCGTTACAACAGAGGTATGCAGAAGAGCATCTCTGAACGCACAACACGTCGAACCTTGAGGCGGATGGGCTACAGCAGCAGAAGACCACACCGGGTGCCACTCCTGTCAGCTAAGAACAGGAAACTGAGGCTACAATTCGCACAGGCTCACCAAAATTGGACAATCGAAGATTGGAAAAACGTTGCCTGGTCTGATGAGTCTCGATTTCTGCTGCGACATTCGGATGGTAGGGCAGGGCTCTAGACTAACTTTTTGCACTGGTTGCACTGGTGCGCCTAACTTTTTTTCTTAGGTGCACCAGCACAAAAGTTAGGTGCACCCAAATTTTCAACCGCATCGCATTTAACGCCGCAGTTTTACAGGTTCACTTTTTTTTTTTTTTTTTTTTTAATCGCTGTCCATATAGGCAATATTGACTTGTAAATGATTAACTAACAATCTGGTCAACATAAAGTTCTTTATTTGAAGCACAATTTTACAAGAAACGTAACAAGAAAAAGTGCTGCTGCTAAAAGTGCGTCACTGAGCTGAAATTTAACCTTAATTCAATTAAATAAAAAGAAAATCTAAATTAAAAGTGCATGTTTTTTTAAGGGCTTTTAAACTGAACATCTCTCATGGCAATGTCTCATGGACCATCCTGCATTGCAGCCACATGCACCTCAGATGGCCAAGTCCTGTAGTTTGGCCTTCTTGTTCTTTGACCTTGGCTAAACCAGCTTGCCACACTCTCTCTAGCATCAAAGTCTTCCAGACTTGGCCCCTCTACACTGATTCTTATCAGATCCTCCACTGTGTCTGAATGAAGGGATGCCCTGGCCCTGATATTGACAGACACAGACAAACCTGCTGTGCTGACTGCCGATTCAAATAATAATAAACACTGACAACAGCGACAGGCTGTCACTGTTTATCCCTGTAAGAAAACGACACTATAATTAGTTACCCAACTCAACTGTGCTTGTTCCCTTTGTGTTTGCCTGTAATCAATACATTAATTATTGAAAATCCTTTCCCTCCACATCCACATCATCTTGTTTCTTGTGTCTCATGTGTTCACCTGGTCTGTATTTGGAACCTCACACTTGATAGCCTAATAACAGACAGCCTACCTACTGTTAATAACATAACCACACAGTGATATGACAACATTGTTTTTATTGAATCGATTAAAAATTACATCCCATTCTCTCCAACTGTATACTCTAACATGTACCTTAGCCTGTCGGATCATTGTTTACACATTTGTCCAAGTAGCATTCTTCTGTAGCCTTACGAACGCACCTAGCGCTTAGCAGCTACGCTAGCAACTGCTTTCCGCGTTGATCAACATTGACGTCACCGTAGTGCAGCGATGTAGTTGCGTATCCAATATCTCTGTAGTCCTTACACACAAGTTTCAACAACAAATACAAATGAAGGTAGCGTAGAGCAGCACAGCGATGTGTACGGTAAGTGTGGTGGTGACGCAGATAACCGAACTGAGCTTCAGTATCATCGCAGCCTCGGTGGTCGCGTTGATGTTGGTCCTGAACCCTTTACCTGGACCACTCACCTGGTTTGCGGGCGAATTATCCGATTGGCTGAGAATGACATCATGACCAAGAGGCCGGACTAGAGCAGAAGTAATTAAAGCTACAGCGCTGTAAATAGATCTAGTTCGCTGCAATCAATGCGATGCCGTGTCGGTGTCGTGGTCAACAACTGCGCTTTTTTTTTTTTTTTACCCCCCGAAAAGTGGGGGTGCGTTCGCACCGGTGCTTCCGGCGCGCCTGCCCGCCCTTCACTATCTCTGATTAGTTTAGACCACGATATGGGCCTAATGTGTGTTTGTTGTTGAACCACAGGGAGACTTTCAGATTCGCAGAGATTTTTTTTTTCTTCCCTCGAACTGCTGGGCGCACCAGTGCGACCTAAGATTTTTTTCAGTCGCACCATTGAGAAATTAGGTCGCACTCTAGAGCCCTGTAGGGTCAGAATTTGGCGTCAACAACATGAAAGCATGGATCCATCCTGCCTTGTATCAACGGTTCAGGCTGGTGGTGGTGGTGTAATGGTGTGGGGGATATTTTCCTGGCACACTTTGGGCTTATTAGTACCAATTGAGCATCGTGTCAAAGCCACAGACTACCTGAGTATTGTTGCTGACCATGTCCATCCCTTTATGACCACAGTGTACCCATCTTCTGATGGCTACTTCCAGCAGGATAACGCGCCATGTCATAAAGCGCGAATCATCTCAGACTGGTTTCTTGAACATGACAATGAGTTCACTGTACTCAAATGGCCTCCACAGTCACCAGATCTCAATCCAATAGAGCACCTTTGGGATGTGGTGGAACGGGAGATTCGCATCATGGATGTGCAGCCGACAAATCTGCAGCAACTGCGTGATGCTATCATGTCAATATGGACCAAACTCTCTGAGGAATGTTTCCAGTACCTTGTTGAATCTGTGCCACGAAGGATTAAGGCAGTTCTGAAGGCAAAAGGGGGTCCAACCCGGTACTAGCAAGGTGTACCTAATAAAGTGGCCGGTGAGTGTATGTATATGTATATATATGTATATGTATATATATGTATATGTATGTATATGTATATATATATATATATATATATATATGTATATATATGTATATGTGTATATATATGTATATGTATATATATGTATATACTGTATATGTATATGTGTATATATATGTATATGTATATACAGTATATGTATATAGATGTATATGTATATATATGTATATGTATATACATATGTAGATGTATATGTATATACAGTATATGTATATGTATATATATGTATATATATGTATATGTATATATATGTATATGTATATGCATATGTAGATGTATATGTATATATATGTATATATATGTATATAATGATTAAGACAGTAATGAGATTCAGCTTTCCTTGTTTATTTACGAGCTCTGCAAGTGAAATATTCTTTTGCTCCAATTTGGCTTTTTTGGTCATCCATTATCGTGGCGTGATGGTATATGTCTCTCCTCTCTCCTCCCTCCTCTCTCCTCCCTCCTCCCTCCTCTCTAATCTCTCCTCCCTCCTCTCACCTCTCTCATCTCTCCCCCCTCATCTCCTCTTTCCTCCCTCCTAGTCTGGCGGAGAACTCAATCGGTAACCTGGGAGCAAAGGCTCTGAGTCGAGCCGTCCTCGTCAACCGGACCCTCACCACACTAGAGTAAGATCCTGTAATCTAGTAATATAATAAGTAATATGTAATATGTAATGTATATGTAATAACCCTGACCACACTAGAGTAAGATCCTGTAATCTAGTAATATAATAAGTAATATGTAATGTATATGTAATAACCCTCACCACACTAGAGTAAGATCCTGTAATCTAGTAATATAATAAGTAATATGTAATATGTAATGTATATGTAATAACCCTGACCACACTAGAGTAAGATCCTGTAATCTAGTAATATAATAAGTAATATGTAATATGTAATGTATATGTAATAACCCTGACCACACTAGAGTAAGATCCTGTAATCTAGTAATATAATAAGTAATATGTAATATGTAATGTATATGTAATAACCCTGACCACACTAGAGTAAGATCCTGTAATCTAGTAATATAATAAGTAATATGTAATATGTAATGTATATGTAATAACCCTCACCACACTAGAGTAAGATCCTGTAATCTAGTAATATAATAAGTAATATGTAATATGTAATGTATATGTAATAACCCTCACCACACTAGAGTAAGATCCTGTAATCTAGTAATATAATAAGTAATATGTAATATGTAATGTATTATGATATACTGTGTAACAAGTAGCTACTGATGAGGAGTAACAGGGAAGATGAGGGGATGATTAATGGGGAACTGAACCTCTGGGTGGAGCCTCTCTCCTGGCTGCTCTGTGGGGGTGGAGGAGGGTGGGGGGGGGGTCGCCTGTGGGTGGAGCCTCTCTCCTGGCTGCTCTGTGGGGGTGGAGGAGGGTGGGGGGGGGGTCGCCTGTGGGTGGAGCCTCTCTCAGTCTCCTGGCTGCTCTGTGGGGGTGGAGGAGGGTGGGGGGGGGTCGCCTGTGGGTGGAGCCTCTCTCAGTCTCCTGGCTGCTCTGTGGGGGTGGAGGAGAGGGTGGTGGGGGGGGGGGGTTGCCTGTGGGTGGAGCCTCTCTCAGTCTCCTGGCTGCTCTGTGGGGGTGGAGGAGGGTAGGGGGGTGGGGGTGGGTGAGCTGGACGCCTGAGGTTCCCCAGTTTCAGCTCTTCTGTCTGTCTGGTGTAGGTCCTGGGAGGTCTTTGGGGGTCCTGGGGGGTCTTCAGAGGTCTTCGGGGGACAGGGGTCTGATTAGGCCAGCGTCTGATTGGTTGTCTTTCGTTTCGCTGAGGGGGGGGGCTCTGGCCCTGATCCTGCTGGGGTGGGGGGTGAGGGGGTGTATGGGGAGTGGGGTGGGGGTGTTTGGTGACTTCCTGCTGTGTGTGTGTGTGTGTGTGGGGGGGGGGGGGGCGGTACTGTGTGTGTGTGTGTGTGTGTGTGTGTGTGTGTGTGTGTGTGTGTGTGTGTGTAGGGGGGTGGTACTGTGTGTGTGTGTTGTGATGCTACTGTGTGTGTGTATTTAGATTTGTATTAAATTGTGTACATCATATTTGTTATAATATATCACATCTCGTTGCTATGGATGTTTGTCTCAGTCTCCGTAGCAACAACATCGGAGCTAAAGGCGCCCTTTTTCTGGCAGAAGCTTTGAAGACGAACCAAGTCCTTGTGTCCATCAAGTGAGATTATTATCAACACTCGTCTATATATAGATGAATATATATATATATATATATATATATATATATATATATATATATATATATATATATAATTGATCCGTTTGATCATCTGTCTGATGGTAGTTTCCAGAACAACGCCATCCAGGAGGAAGGCGTGCGGGCGCTGGCCGACATGCTGCTCAGCAACCGCAAGCTGGTCTCCCTCAAGTGAGTCGGCTCGTTCTCAAACCAGTTTATGATGTGAATTAAAACTGGTTTCATCTGTGATAGAACTAGTGTAAAGGGACATGAAAATGGTTTCAACAAGTTTTTAATGATTTAAAACCAGTTTACCAGTTTCAGATGTGATTTAAAACCAGTTTCAGATGTGATTTAAAACCAGTTTCAGATGTGATTTAAAACCAGTTTCAGATGTGATTTAAAACCAGTTTCAGATGTGATTTAAAACCAGTTTCTGATGTGATTTAAAACCAGTTTCTGATGTGATTTAAAACCAGTTTCAGATGTGATTTAAAATCAGTTTCAGATGTGATTTAAAACCACTTTCAGATGTGATTTAAAACCAGTTTCAGATGTGATTTAAACCAGTTTCAGATGTGATTTAAAATCAGTTTCAGATGTGATTTAAAACCAGTTTCCGATGTGATTTAAAATCAGTTTCTGATGTGATTTAAAACCAGATTAGATGTGATTTAAAACCAGTTTCAGATGTGATTTAAAACGAGTTTCTGATGTGATTTAAAACCAGTTTCAGATGTGATTTAAAATTAGTTTCTGATATGATTTAACACCAGTTTCTGATGTGATTTAAAACCAGTTTCTGATGTGATTTAAAACCACTTTCAGATGTGATTTAAAACCACTTTCAGATGTGATTTAAAACCACTTTCAGATGTGATTTAAAATCAGTTTCAGATGTGATTTAAAACCAGTTTCCAATGTGATTTAAAATCAGTTTCAGATGTGATTTAAAACCAGTTTCTGATGTGATTTAAAACCAGTTTCCAATGTGATTTAAAACCAGTTTCTGATGTGATTTAAAACCAGTTTCAGATGTGATTTAAAACCAGTTTCAGATGTGATTTAAAACCAGTTTCAGATGTGATTTAAAATCAGTTTCTGATGTGATTTAAAACCACTTTCAGATGTGATTTAAAACCACTTTCAGATGTGATTTAAAACCACTTTCAGATGTGATTTAAAACCAGTTTCCGATGTGATTTAAAACCAGTTTCCGATGTGATTTAAAATCAGTTTCCGATGTGATTTAAAACCAGTTTCAGATGTGATTTAAAATCAGTTTCAGATGTGATTTAAAACCAGTTTCCAATGTGATTTAAATTCAGTTTCAGATGTGATTTAATTTATATAAAACATTGTGTATGAAATGCGCTATATAAATAAAGCTGCCTTGCCTTGCCTTAAAACCAGTTTCCGATGTGATTTAAAATCAGTTTCCGATGTGATTTAAAATCAGTTTCCGATGTGATTCAAAACCAGTTTTCGATGTGATTTTCAAGGCTAAATGAATGGGTTTGGTGTTTCAGCGTGCAGAACAACGGCATCGGCGCGGGGGGGGCGCGCTGTCTGGCTGAGGCGCTGAAGACCAACCAGACGCTGATGGAGCTAAAGTACCACTAACTATCACATGACACCACATAACAGTTAATGTACAGCCAGCCTACCATAACATAACATCAGCTAACTAACAGTTAATGTACAGCCAGCCTACCATAACATAACATCAGCTAACTAACAGTTAAAGTACAGCCAGCTCACCATAACATAACATCAGCTAACTAACAGTTAAAGTACAGCCAGCCTACCATAACATAACATCAGCTAACTAACAGTTAATGTACAGCCAGCCTACCATAACATAACATCAGCTAACTAACAGTTAATGTACAGCCAGCCTACCATAACATAACATCAGCTAACTAACAGTTAATGTACAGCCAGCCTACCATAACATAACATCAGCTAACTAACAGTTAATGTACAGCCAGCTCACCATAACATAACATCAGCTAACTAACAGTTAATGTACAGCCAGCCTACCATAACATAACATCAGCTAACTAACAGTTAATGTACAGCCAGCCTACCATAACATAACATCAGCTAACTAACAGTTAATGTACAGCCAGCTCACCATAACATAACATCAGCTTACTAACAGTTAAAGTACAGCCAGCTTACCATAACATAACATCAGCTAACTAACAGTTAATGTACAGCCAGCCTACCATAACATAACATCAGCTAACTAACAGTTAATGTACAGCCAGCCTACCATAACATAACATCAGCTAACTAACAGTTAATGTACAGCCAGCCTACCATAACATAACATCAGCTAACTAACAGTTAATGTACAGCCAGCTCACCATAACATAACATCAGCTAACTAACAGTTAATGTACAGCCAGCCTACCATAACATAACATCAGCTAACTAACAGTTAATGTACAGCCAGCCTACCATAACATAACATCAGCTAACTAACAGTTAAAGTACAGCCAGCCTACCATAACATAACATCAGCTAACTAACAGTTAATGTACAGCCAGCTCACCATAACATAACATCAGCTAACTAACAGTTAATGTACAGCCAGCCTACCATAACATAACATCAGCTAACTAACAGTTAATGTACAGCCAGCTCACCATAACATAACATCAGCTAACTAACAGTTAATGTACAGCCAGCTCACCATAACATAACATCAGCTAACTAACAGTTAATGTACAGCCAGCTCACCATAACATAACATCAGCTAACTAACAGTTAATGTACAGCCAGCTCACCATAACATAACATCAGCTAACTAACAGTTAATGTACAGCCAGCCTACCATAACATAACATCAGCTAACTAACAGTTAATGTACAGCCAGCCTACCATAACATAACATCAGCTAACTAACAGTTAATGTACAGCCAGCCTACCATAACATAACATCAGCTAACTAACAGTTAATGTACAGCCAGCTCACCATAACATAACATCAGCTAACTAACAGTTAATGTACAGCCAGCTCACCATAACATAACATCAGCTAACTAACAGTTAATGTACAGCCAGCCTCACCAT
>JAOPHQ010006642.1:0-52500 GCA_030340625.1 Merluccius polli
ATGATCATCATATTTGCATGATCGTCCTCTAAAAATGCATTGCGTGCATGCATGCGTGCATGTCCACCTCTGTCCCCCTCGCAGGCAAACTGGTGGAGAAGGGCAGAGACGACCACAGACATCTGGCGGTGCGGTTGGCCAAGCTGTTTCCCTCGCTGCTCAGCGCCGAGAACCTGAGGCGCCAGCGGGTCCGCTTCCAGACCAGCTCCAAGCACCGCTGCGTGGACAGCGTCGAGGCCTTTCAACAGGGACTGCACCGGCACTGGGGGCTGGAGGGTGAGGAGACAGCCAAGAGCTCCTACCAAAACTGTGCAGAAAACACCCCTATATTTCTCCCTCTCTCTCTCTCTCTCTCTAGTTTAACTGCTACTGCTTTCGTTATTTAGCAGACACTTTTATCCAAAGGGACATGCAGTGCCGTTTTTATTAGATACGTCACACTAATGAGCAGATTACAGTTAGGCATCTTGCTCAAGCATATCTGTAGACATCGGGGGTTCGAAACACAAAAGACGCTTAGGTTGGGAGCATGGCTCCGAACCGGTTCAAGGAACGAAAACGAAAACCGAAAACAAACGGAATTTTGCGAGGAACGGAAACGGAAACGAAAACCAAATGGTCTTCAACTGTTCCGGAACAGAAACGTTATTCTGAAATCCCCAAAACCGGTTAATAACGTTTTTTTTTTGTTCTCTATATAGCCTATAAAATTTCACAAAAGCAAAGCCTATTTCATGAGAAAAAAAAAATTCCGGTTGCTTCGCCGCCCGCTAAGCTCAGCTGTCACAAATTCCCACCACCACCCTGGTTATATACCAATAACTATTATGGTCTATTGTAAGGTATCGACCACAAAAATAGACTAGGCCCAATAACACTGCCGGAACGTTAAGAACGAACGTTATTTTACGCTCCAAACCGGTTCAGGAACGATATGTTGGTGGCGGAACGCAAGAACGAAAACGTTAAATATACCGGTTCCGTTCGGAGCGGAACGATTGAAAAATAATTTCGTTTTCAAGCCCTGGTTGGGAGTGGACCTCCCTACACCGAAGCTCCCATCCTGACGCGATGCATGCCTTCTTTCTCCCCCCCCTTTTCCCGTCCAGAGGCGTGGTATCGCCACGAGGTGAACGACGAACTCATGCGTTTCTTCGAGTGGTGCCCCGGCTTCGTGGAAGGCGTGGAGAACAACAAGACCGCCCTGGCGGAGGTGAAGAAGTTCAAAGAGGGGCCGGAGATGGGAGAGGTCCGGGGGAAGGTGGCCCGGCAACTCAACGTGCCGTACGAACGGATCACGCCAGGTTGGGCCTTAAACCCTTTTTTAAAAATTTTTTAAAGGTTGTGTGGCTGTAGGGACACTGACTCTATTCCCACAATGGCAAACAAAAAGAACGGTGTCAAAGGGGGAGCAGACCTCTCACAAACAGCGTTCACAAAGCACATTGTTGTTATCACTAATAACACGTTAGACGCTGTTGCAGGCGACGTCATGCAGACGTGGGGCGTTTAGAGGGCTAGGATGTTTGACTCCATCTGGAAGGTTCTGGGTTTCGATCCCGAGTGTCCTCCACCTAGGCATCCTTTAACAAGATTCCTGACCTCTCCCTGCTCCTCGACGATGTGCGTCACTCTGAATGAACTGTGTGGTGCTTGGCATCGGCTAGACGGCAACTGACACACAAATTAATAGTCACCCCCCCTTCCCCCCCCTCAGACATGGTGGAGGCGGCGTTCTTCCTGTGTGCCTACGAGTTCGCCATCAAGTCCCTGCACACACCCTGGTGCCACCTCTTTGACCTGAAAGATGCCAAGGTAGGTACCGCGGGGATCGTACACCACCATGACGTCTGTTAGACGGATCGCATACTGTGTCGTAGTCATCATTATGTTTATAATATCGGGGCAGTGGACGGACGCCACGCTCCACACGCCACCTAAGTGGCTTTGCTGGGCTCCTCCGGCACACAGGTAGATGTGGTATAAACCAGTTTATTGGAGAGATTATTGGCAAGGTGTTATAAGCCAGAGCAGATGGTACATGCTGTCATGACAGAGGCTCCCCTGAGTGTTAATGTGGCGATAGCTGGATTATCCTGGGTGCCTCGATTACCCCAATGCACCACAGGTGTGCAGCCTCACCCCGGCCCCGGAGTCTAATCAGTCTGAGTCTAGGGGACCGGTGAGGCTGTTTAAACCTGCCATCAACCACACACACTCCACAAATATATGTTGTACATATTTTGAGGGAATGGTTGTCGATTTCCACACGTAAGTCGGTGACCTCTGCCACTAGTCGAGTGAAAGTAAGATATTTTATGCAAAGTGCCAATTGCAGGATTCTTCTAAGTTGGGTATAGAAATGTATAAATTGCTTGTAGCACAGAGATGCATTCAGAACGATTCAAGTACAGAAATAAGCTAAGCAGATGATGGTCTGAAGAGGCCGTAATCCGAAGTCATGTCTCTCTCTCTCTGCCTCCCTGTCTCTCTTCAGGTGTTGGAGTATAAGAATGACCTGAAGCAGTACTGGAAGAGGGGTCACGGCCACAGCATCAACAGCAGGTCCAGCTGCGTGTTGTTCCATGACCTGTTCGATAGGCTGGAGCTGGCCGTGCAACATCTCAGGTCCTTCACTCTCTCTCTCTCTCTTGCTCGCTTTCGTCTGCACTATGTGGATGCTATTGAAAACATTCAGCCACTAGGTGTGTGTGTGTGTGTGTGTGATGGCTGGTTTAAAATAGCCTCATCTAGCCCTAGTCAGACTGATTAGACTCTGGGGCTGGGTGATAAACCGGTTTATTGGAGATGGTATAGCTAGAGCAGGTGGCACATGCTGTCATGACAGAGCTCTCTTGTGTGTGTGTGTGGTGGTAGCTGGTTTATCCTGGGTGTGATTACTCTGCACCACAGGTGTGCAGCCCCACCCAGCCGCAGAGTCCCATCAGTCTGACTCGGGCCAGGTGAGGCTGTAAATCAACCATCAACCACACACACGCTCTACAGTCACACTGCCCCTTCCCCCTGCCATTGTATTCACGGCGCAACACCGCTGTTGCTCGAACACACGCCCCCTCGAGTGGTTGCCAGTTTGTTGCACAACCTGCATATTTTGTGCCCGAGTGGAGTGAGACTCAGACAGACTCAGTCATGTCAAGTGATTAATCATTCGTGGCAGTTGTGAATTAATTCTTAAAATGTAGCTATATATTAGCTATAGATTTAGGTTACTTTGTGCAGAGTAAAGCTGTGTGTCAAACATTTTTCCACACTAACTACTTTTTATGATTCATTCAAAATCAGATCTACAGCAACCCAGTGTTTTTTCCACCACCAAAAACACAGATTTTAGATCAAAGTCTCTGAAGTGGAAGAATAAACAAAACACTGGTTTTTGTGTTGCAGTGTATATGGGCAACATATGAGGTGGAATTGTGACGTGATCCAGACGTCGGTGGTCAAATGCTGGTGAAAACACAAGAAATGAACAAAGGAAAACTGTTTCCACATTTAGTCTCCCTCTCCCCCCGCCCCTCCCCTAAAATATTAAATAAAATATTGTTTTCCCCCTCCAGGGAGTCAAAAAGACTGCTGTGGGTGATGCAACCCTCCTCAACATCTCATGTGTTTGTCTGCTTGTCATCAACGTGCGTGTTGGTCTCCTCCACCCAGGCTGGGCCAGGAGCTGCCGGAGGCGGTGCGAGTCCAGGTGGGCCACGGCGAGACGCTGCTCCCCCTCCTGACCCTGTTGGGCCTCTACAAGGACCCGTCGCAGCCCACCGCAGACAACTACTCCACACAGCATGGTAGTGTCTCTGTCTTTTATTATACTATAATAGTTTTTAGATCATTCAAAAATCGTTATGTTGCTGCCTGGTTTGTGTGCCTTTCCATTGTAGTGTCTTTCATTATTAGTGTATATTTCAAAAAAGGGTTTTGAATGGAAATGTCAATGTCTGACATAGGACATTAAAATCATTTAAATGACGGCACCTAATCACAAATGGTAATATTAATAATCAGAAATATAATCATAGCAGTAAGTCGAACAACAATAAACTTTACAACTAGTTTTAAACATGACTAGCTCAACTGGTAGAGCACGGCATTAACACCAGCCAGGGTTAGGGGTTCGAATCCCACCGGGGACCGCCCATGCTAAAAATAAATGCACTGTTTTGTAAGACGCTTTGGATTAAGTGTCCACAAAATGGCGTATATTTTATTAAATATTATATTATCCTGTCCCCCCCCCTCCTTTCTTTTTCTTTCAGGAAGAAGTTTCCGGACGAGCAGGATCGTCCCCTACGCTGCCAACATGCTGTTCGTCCTGTACGAGTGTCCCGCCGGGCCCCGCCTCCAGTTCCTCCTGAACGAGACGCCGGTTGGGTTCCCGGGGCTGACGGCGGGGGAGGAGGTGCCCCTGTACCAGGATGTTCGCCAGAGGTACCGAGAGCTGCTGGAGGGGTGCGACTCCCAAAGGGAGTGCGAGGTCGGAAACCGGCCACAGCATCATCATGGTCACCATGGAAACACTGAACTATAGAAGGCTCTCGGCTCGCCGATAGGGTTGCCCCGGGTCAATGCCATTATGAGTGAACTTCAAAGGGGAATTATATGGCAGCCGGTTTTGCAAACACACGACAGTAATTGTAGTAATTGCAGATGTCGCCACCGCCACCTCGTTCGGCGATAGTGACTTAACAGACATTTGTTTACATGAAAATCCACATGATTACTTTAAGTTTGATCTCTCATGGTACAGAATTGGTAACCTTTTTGATGAAACGTAACAAGGTCAACGAACACCTCCATCATGATTCATGATACAAGTTTTTAACTTACATTTTTAAGGCTGCAGGGTCCATTTTGTTGATAAAGAGGAAGCTTTATATTTATGGTATGGGTAATTTAATCTTTGATTTTTTGTATTGAAATATTGTGGGATTTGACTTGAGGATTTCTTGAATTAGTTTTCCTTTCGACTGGTTTAGTGAAATTCCTATTTACACATACACGCATTATTCATATTGCACTTGTAAAGAAGGGATGCAACTGTATGGTTATTCAATTGTTATACAATACTGTTATGTAATTTATTTTTTATTTACTTTATTCAACAGGTAATTTGAGTGCGTGGGCAGTTAAACACTGGCATTTGCTATATTGCTTTGAAATCATTAGCAAAGTAGCTACCTTTTTTATAATGCGGGTTGATTTTTGGTGTGAGTATACTTTCTATGGAAATTGTAGCTGTGAGATGGATGCCAAATGCACCTTTTTTCATTCAAAGCTTTAATAAATATTTGATTGATTAGGTAAACTTGGTCTTTTCTAAAGTTTCTGAACTGCAATACAAATACAAGTAGAAACAGCATTACAATTACATAGCTTGCTAGTCAAACCAAATGTAATGAGTGACTTGAGGGAAAAATAATTCAATTGAAGACCAATCCAAATCGCTATTTCCATTACAAAGAGTTTGCAGAAAGGCGCTATCCCTGCATGATGAATCTGACTCGATTTGAATAATCCTTGACACCGTTAAAAAATTGAGTGACACATTGGACAAAATGCATGCGTCTTATGTATTTTTAATGTATCAGAATCAAAACAACTCACACCAGCCCAATGACAAAAATATAAAAACATTCTGAAAATGTCAGCCTACTAATGAAACGTCAACAATAGTTTTATTTAAATATTATATTCACAAGGAAAATACAAAATAAAACAAAGCCTTGAATTCACCTTAACTCGAATGTTTCTATTCTCCGGTTCTGTGGAGGTAACGTCAGTAAAGGCCTCCATAAAAAGCAGTTATCTTTTGACAGTGCATTCTCATATTGGCATTTTACCCATTTCACACAAGATAAAAGATTGAAGATTTTTCTTCTCACATGCATTTAAAACCCTCCAAATCAACTAGAAATAGGCGCTTTTTTTTAAACACCTTTTAAACCGTTGAAACTCAAAAGCCGCCAACGCTGAATTTAAAATTAACACTTTTTTTTCCAAGTGCTTTGTTTTTTAACCGGTAAATCCTTCCCTCTAAAATGTAAACCTATTTACAAGCAGGTAGATAGCTCGACAGGTAAAACTGCTATTGCTGACGCAGGTGACTGATCTCTGCAGTGTATGGGTTTACCTGAAAACAGCAAGATGACATTTCTTAACCTAGATCATTCAAACACGGAACGTAAAAAACAAACAAAAGTACACTTCATGGAAATACCACACATTTACAGATTTTCTGCTACAAAAACTTTAGCACGAATGTGACCAATATTTCGGGACTGGACATTTTAGCAAAAGAGGATGAATAGCTGAGAAGAAAATGAATTAAGTGTATCATATACAGTACATCATGTTTCATGACAAACTCAAACATCCGTGTGTCCTGCGTCTGTATGAAGTCTAGCAGGTAATTCCACGACAAGCGTTTCTTTGTACCCACAATCTTGCGTTATTTACAGATTTCTAATACGTCCCATTAGGCTTAGCTTTCATAGCAGTGAGTCTTCAATAGGTGAAATGATAATAGCATACCATGTGTCACGAGCATGCCAAACATACAACCCTTCCTCTCCATGCGTCACTAGAACTACTTTGGCAATATACATTTTTTGTCATTACTGGAAGGTTTCTGCCATTCATTTGTGGCCTTCAATTACACTAACTGAAAGTTTTATCGTTTCAAATTTCCACAATGCCGTTGCGATGTGAGGTAGGACCGGGAAATAATATCTTTTTGCATATAGTCCATCCTACACTACACTATTTTGAGTGAGACCGCAGTGGCTTAAATTACTAATCTCTCGGGAGGAATAAAATATATATATTAAAAAATGCTTTACTGTACGTTTGATCCTTTATTTTGTTCCAGATCCTGACACCGTAGATATCCTGATACACTGTCAATACACCAAGTTGCAATCCACTTTCTTGGCATTCATGTCGCGGACAACATGGTCTAAAACACGAAGCTCGAAGGAACTCGGAGGTCAGAAAGAAACTGGCACAACCTCCCCATATGCGTTGGTAAAATGATCTATGATCTGTAAATAGTTTATCAACTTACATTATGAAATGACAAAATAAATCTTACATGTGTGTGTGTGTGTGTTTTCAGTCCAACGCAATGTGCGTGAGGGGGTTCTGACCCGCGGCGGACTTGGACTTGCGCATCTTGCTGATGGCCTTCTGGAGGTCCAACTGCTGGATGGGCCGGATGTAGTCCTCCGTGGGACTGTTGGGCGAGACGTGGATAGGCAGACAGAAAGGACATGAGAGAGACAGACAGACACAGAAGAGGAGGGGGGGGGGGGGTAAATAGTAAAATGTAAATAGACCCACCCAAAAGCACAACATCTGGAAGTTTTGCCAGGATACCAAACCAGCAACCCTCCCTTTGCTCTACTTCCTGAACTTTGTTTTTTCACCAAAACTAACATAATTTTTGACTGCACATTTCCATGAGGCCAGCTGAAACGACAAGCGGTTGGTCATGTGGCGTGTGGGGGGGGGGTCATGTGACGGTACCTGTCGTTTCTCTGCGTGTGCACAAAGTCTCGGACGCAGAGCAGTGCGGCGTCGCGGCATATCTCTCTGAGGTCACTTCCTGAGAAGCCTTCGGTGTCCTGCGCAATATCGGAGAGGTCCACCGCTTCCTCAACCTGAGACACACACACACACCCCCCACACACTCTTTGAGCGACATTCAAATATCACTCGGCGATGTGACCTGTCGCATGGGTCAAATGACGCCTTGTGGTTGGTAAACAAGAGGCTATAAAAGAAGGAATTAAGGAAGTTTTGCCTCTGACGTTGCGTCTCACTGTACACCTGGAAGAGGTCCCAGCATACGAGAAACACCCAATGTTAAAGTGAGTTCTGTTTTTTGTCTTGACATGTTTGACTTACACTTTCATTCTCCAAGATCAGGTTGAGAATCTGCTCTCTCTGAGCAACGCCCTGGAAGGATACGGGAGGGAGAGAGTTGAATGGGCACTCGCGATTTTACTTCATGACCAATAAACTCCCATCAATGGTTTCACTGCGTTGTCTGGTTTTGTGTGTGCTGCTTACGGGCTGGTTGATGTGGAACCTGGTGGGCATTCTCCTGAGGATGGCAGAGTCCAGGTCCTGAGGACGATTGGTAGCGCCCATTATGATTACCTAGAGAGAGAGCGAGAGAGAGTGAGACAAAGACAGACAGAGAGATAAATGAATATGGAAGGAAAAAAAGAAAGAACACAATGGGGGATGAGAAAACTGCCACACAAAAGTCGACTATTTAAATACATCACATATTAGACATTTGTGGTTTGAACTCAAAATTGGCAATATGCCGTAAAGAGTTCCACTGAAAGTGACTTTCTGACTCAATCACTAATCCAAAATGCAGAAGCTTGGACTTGGGAGGGGTGGCTAGTCGGGTTGAGCTGGGGCGAATCTGGCGCCGTCTACAACCTGGGTGTACAACTACTAGCGCATACCTGACAGTGGTAGTCGGTGTCCAGGCCGTCCCACAAACTCATGAACTGGGCTTTCATCATGGCTGTGGCCTCGTGGTCATTACTGGAGCGGCTGCGCAGGAACGAGTCTAAAGGAGAACAAACCATTTGATTTCACTAGGCTTTACAAAATCAAAATGTTGTGCATTTTCCGATCCAAAAGGATGTAATTTCAACGCATACCTATCTCATCGATGAAAATAATCGACGGCTGCAGTTTGACAGCCAGTGTGAAGACGGCGGCCGCCAGCTTCTGGGATTCGCCGTACCACTTGTCAGTCAATGTGGACGGCTGCAGGTTGATGAACCGAAAGCCCGCCTCTTTGGCTGTCGCCTTGGCAATAAGAGTCTTCCCACAGCCGGGCGGGCCGTAGAGCAGAACACCTAAACCACCGCAAAGTCAGACACAGTTGAAGATAAAAGCTTGGCAATAGTGACAATGATATTCATCCATGAATGTAAATATCGGTTTTAAGATTCAACCCTTTACAAAAGAAGTGTGGATGTAGCATTTCTCAAGGATTCTCATCGTTTTGGGTTTTTATTTTTCCAAATAATCTGCGAAAGTGTCAGTGTTTATTTTTAATATAAAAAACGGTTGAAAAAATAAATGAATAATGCAAAAATCTGGGCGAAAATCACCTATATAAAACTTTCTCCACTGTTCATTTCCAAAAGCATGTCCCAAGCCGCACTGCATGGCAAATGTCGCCACAAGAGGACACTGGTTGGCTACATATATTTTCAGACAAACAGGAACAACTTTTTGACACGTGGGTGAAGTTTAAATCTATTCAAGCTTTATTACCACCAAGTAATTAAATCTTACTTCTTCTTTAATCAGTAAAAACTGGCAGGTACCTTTGGGCGGTTGGAGGAGTCTGGACCCTTCAAAGAGGTGTCTCTTCTGAACGGGCAGAATGACCGTGTCCTTCAGCTCAGTGATCACATCGTCCAGGCCAGCAATGTCCCGCCATGTGATCTACACACAGAGACAAGATAGGAAGTGAAGGAGGAGAGAGGAAAATGAGACACATATAAGATGAGTGGAGAGAAGAGAAGAGAAAGAGAAAGAGAGAGAGAGAGAAAGAGAAAGAGGAAGAGAGAGAGAAAGAGAAAGAGAAAGAAAAAAGGAAAGAATCAAATAAAGGAATGAAAAGGAGACACAAGGAGAGGAGAGACAAGGAGAGAACCAGAGATGGGACGAGGAAAGGAGAAACAAAGAGAGGAGAAAGGGAAGAGAAGAAGAGAAAAGGAGACAAAAGGAGAGGAGAGACAAGGAGAGAACCATAGATGGGACGAGGAAAGGAGAGAAGAGAAAAGGAGGGACAAGGATGGGAGAGACAAGAGGAGAGGAGAAGGGAGAGAAGCGAAGAGAGTGAAGGGCATGAAGAGGAGGGAAGAGAAAAGGGGGTGAGGTAAGAATAAAAGAGGAGACAATGGGAGGAGAAACAGGGAGGAGACACAAGCATACATAGAAGAACAGCATCTCTAGTCACACTTTAACCTCTCGGCCCTAAACGCTCAACGCAGTACTTGGCAATTCATTTCCTTAAGGAGAGAGTGTGAATGCCACTCCGACACCGCGCCCTACTCAACCTTTACCAGTGTTTCCCTCCATGCATCCAGCAGTGGCACCGCCCGCTGCTGGATTACTACTGCCAGTGCAATCAGCCACGCAGAGGCTTTTCTTTTTTTAATTAGAAATTAAGTTGCACCCCAAATGCTATTTGTTTTATTTAAAAACATATATCATAGGTGCCCCCAACTGCACCTCCCTCACTTGTCATTGAAGAAATATTGTGGGAAAAATATTGACAGCAAAATAGTGTTCTGCTATATGAATACAAAACGCATGACGATACTGTAGGTGGCGTTAGCTCATGAATGGCTTTAGATTTAACGTAGGAAGCATCGAGAGAAAAAGTAACAAGTGACTCGATAATAGAAAGCAGTCTACGTATTTGATTGTGTAGAACAGAAGCGACAGTATTATGAACCCCTGACGATGGGACGGCTACAAATTGCAAACTGAAAACCATATTTGCGCCAACATTAACGCCAAAAAATGTTGGCCAGCGCACACAGCACAGCACACTCGCATGCTATTTCTTGTTATGTTATATTGGTTTACCGTATGAGACCCTTTCTGTTGGACTGCACCGGTGCCCAACTGGAATCAGTGATCACACTAAAACCTCTCTGTTCCCACGCACATCAGCACCGTGCACACGCACAGCAACATAGTGCACCCCCCCCCCCCCCCCACACACACACACACACACCTCAGCTGGAAAAGAGTTGTAGGGGAAACACTGTTTACCCAACGTTTCCCATCACGTCCAGTCTCATTACGGCGCTGTGCGACGCAGTAGCCAAGACACGACCATGAAGGAGTAGCTGTGTGACTAACAGGATTTTGTGCTTCCCGATGATTCCTTCTGCACTTTACCGTCACACTTTGACCCAGAAATCGAGACCTGGCTCAATTAATGGATTGCAAAACATTTGACCATCTTTACGGAGAACTAAATTAAAAAACTAGAATGACTGACCAAACAGGTCGATAAAACAGGTTGTGCATTTTTGGCACACAATCTTGCAGCTATGCCGTACTTCTTGTTGAACGTGGAAACCGAGTGTAGTCATGAGAACGCAAGCCAGTATCGTACATTTTACAATACATGGACCCGGACGCAGCGCTGAGGAGCTGTTGCCATGCTGTACGCGTGACGTCTATGTGCCAAACAGGCTGAGTGAGTGAGTGAGTGAGTGAGTGAGTGAGTGAGTGTGTGTACCTGCATGCTGAGCGGGTCGACCAGGTGGGCTGCGATGCTCATCTCGTACTCCGACAGCTTGATGTTCTGGACTCCGATCTGACGCATCAACTTCTCCGCCTGTCACCCAGGGTGGGGG
Source organism: Merluccius polli (assembly GCA_030340625.1). Lineage (NCBI taxonomy): Eukaryota > Metazoa > Chordata > Actinopteri > Gadiformes > Merlucciidae > Merluccius > Merluccius polli. Next base: position 11,433 of record JAOPHQ010006642.1, read on the forward strand.
GGGGGGGGGGGGGGGGGGGGGGGGGGGGGGGGGGGGGGAAGAGAGAGAGAAAGCAAAAGAGAAAAAGAAAGAATCAGCAAGGGCGAGAGTTAGAGAGCAGTCGTTTATTTGGCTAGTAATCCATCAAGAAGAACACAAGAAATGGCAAACATTTGCAGCCAAAAACTTCAGAAATGCTAATAATCAGTTGCTGTTACCCATTCCAGATCATTATAACATGTATATAGTGTCACACACACACACACACACACACACACACACACACACACACACACACACACACACGCACACACGCGCACACTACCTGTTTCTGCGCCTCTACTTTCTGTTTCCTGGTGGGATCTATGGCGTCCACCATCCATTTGATCGTGAAGTACGTGACGGCCCCGAATATGGTGAGGCGGAAGAGCAGGCCGATGACCTCATTGCGTCCCAGGGGGCGCGTGATGCTTTCGGTGGGAATCTCCTTTAAAACCATCTTTCCAAGGCGGCGCTGGAAGACACAAAGCATATTGAACTCTGCATCACGTCATGAACGCATTCCCTCCACACACACACACACACACACACACACACACACACACACACTTGCAAAAAGCGGTGCCTTTAACACAAGATGACAACCATTTAGCAACTACTTTATCAACCGTGACATCATTCAAATGATGTTGCCGTGGCAACTTCAAAAATAACCCATTGTCGCATCATACGCCTCACAACTTTACTTTAAGTAAGAAGGCAATTAAACTGGCACCGTTATCCATACAGACACAGTGGTGACGTCACAGGGTGGAGGCGGACGGGGGGGGGGTCAAAGGTCAACCGATAAGAAATAAAGACACTCATCGTGGGTTCAACTGTCCACATATAAACAGTGTCCACACTATAACGTGAGGTTAGATGACCATGGCCATCATGACGAGTATATATATATGAGATTAAAGACACGTATTGGGTCGTGAGGTGACGTCAGGTGGCGGCCGGACCGGGGAGGTTTATATCTGGGGACGTTTCCGCCATGGCGGCTGTGTAGACGGACCGCGGGGACACGTGTGGACCCGAACCCGTCCAACACCAACACCACCACCTGACCCCGTCCAACACCAACACCTGAAACCGTCCAACACGTCCTATCCAGATACCGCCATGGTGGTCTCGAAACACGTCGATATTAAGACGCACGTCGGGTTTTAAACTCAGCCTATGAAGGACGCATGGCGTGAAGGACGACTTAACACTTTTTATTTACAGGAAAGAAAACGAAACGAAACTTTGGGACCGACTCGGCGTCACCGGCGTGACCTTCCGACGAGTCAACCGGAGACGGTCCAAACACGGTGCTGCGGCGCCGGTTTTACCGGGACGCCCGCGTCGGAAGACGGCGTCGTGCCGATCGGTACCGAGGTCCACGAAAACCGTTAAATGTTTGTCCGTTGGGATGGGGAGATAGGGGTGATGGAGGGGGGAGACTCACCTCGTCACTCCTCGCCGTAGTCTGCTGCTGCGGAGCGGCGGGGGAACAGCCTCTTCTTCGCGGGCCGCGGTGCGGGGCGGTACCGCCCCCTGGTGGACCGGAGGGCGGTGGTCGTCAGAGGAAATACACGGAAAAAAGGGGGGAAAGGAAAGGAAAGGGAGAAAGGGAAGATAACGCAACACTCAATTCTCGATTAAAGCAACACGAACAAACCCGTTCAGGCATATATTAGGGCGGTTCAAACGACTATGGGGAAATAAAACAGCTTGCTCTGAAGTAGACTTTGTGGCACGAAGAAAATGAAGGCAAAAATATATTATAATAATAATACAAAATAATACAAAAATATATATTATAATAATATTGATACGAAGTAAATAATACGAGTAACAAACTACCGACATATTAAATCTGGCCCTTGTTAACGGTACGACCCGGTAACAGGAAGAGACTGAGGAAAAAAATTAAAATCTGAGTAGAGTTTCGCGGAAACACATCAAAATACGTAACGGAAAAGACGTCAAAAAGACGTAGCGGAAAAGACGTAAAAAATACGTAGCGGAAAAGACGTAAAAAATACGTAACGGAAAAGACGTCAAATGGAAGTAGCAGAAAAGACGTCAAATGGAAGTAGCGGAAGGACGTCGAAAAGATGTAAAAATAGACGTCGCAAACATTTAATAGAAATGTATTTTTGAAGAAGTGATGTCAGATCTGTATAGTCAGTCTATCATGTTTTGTTGTACTCTAATTATTATTATTTTTTTTTTACATTTCTCAAATAACCACCTGACCTAACTCATGTGCACGGCGCGCGACGTAGCGTCCAACTTCCGGCGTCGGGGTTCAAGTCAGCGCACTTCGTTACGGTTGCTGTGACGAATGCGTGGTCGGCTCTAATTCCTCAACCCCGAAGGAGCCCAAACATTTATATTATATATATTATACATCATAATATAAAACATGTATTTTATATATATTATATATCATAATATAAAACATTTATCCGCCCATTGCACCCCCTGTTTAATAACCGTAAAATCGCCACTGTCAAGAAACATACTATAAAATAATAACGTTGCAATACACGTTGTCCTTATCCAGACGTACACGTTGTCCATGTGCGAATCCACACGTACGTCGTTATCCAGGCGCAAAGCAAAAACATATATAAATGTTTTCGGCTACGTCGACTTGCCATCGCCTTGTATTCACATTGAAGGCAATTCGTGTTTTGTCCCCCACCGGCCACCAGGCGTAGCGAACGTCAGTTCAACGTGTCGTGCGTTGAACTGACGTTGTTGCTATGGTAACCCCTTAATGCAGGATGCCAAGAGAACCGGCGAGGTATTTCAGATACCGAGAACACGGTACCCAGAACATGTTAAGAATCGGGCTTCTTCATTGGTTCTCATGATGCGCCTGCGCGTTTCGTCGCCGGTCTCAATGCCTTCTTGAGAGCGGGAAATTGTTTGTGATGGCTTTTTTTTATGTTTGTTAACGTTTTAATGATTCAGGTTGCGTTTTAATGATTAGGGCTATGGTTAGGGTTATGGTTATGGTTAGGGTTAGGGTTATGGTTAGGGTTAGGGTTATGGTTAGGGTTAGGGTTATGGTTAGGGTTAGGAAATGTCCCGGCTACGCTATGACTGTAGGAAACGGAAATAGCATGCTTCAAGGATCGAACCAATCAGGGAGCGAATTCTTGCATACTAATTAGGTAAGTTATCGTGTTCTCGCCCTAGAACACGGCTACATCCATAGCTCGAACCGGCGCTGGGTCTATCACAGTAGGCCCACCTCCCTGTACAATAAATACCTGTCATTTAACTGTTATTTAGGATATTTAATACATAAACCCTGGTTGTGTCAGTATTCTTCAGCCAGTCCGGTCTACCAAGGTTCATTACTATAATACATTAGGGACCCATGCGATAGCACCTATAATGTCTCCATATCCATTCATCCTTTAAGTATGCCAGGTGTGAATGAACCGTGAATATGTAAAGAAAGAAAAATATTCAAGATTCAAGAAGCTTTATTTATCCCGAGGGAAATTACTGTGCAACAGTTGCAATACAAAGGTGGGAAAGGTAATACAGGGTTTAGAGTAAAAAAATAAGCTAACATAAAAAAAGGCTAACATAAAATAAATCAAACAATTAACTAAATACTACATTTGACAAAATGCAACAAAAATTGCAGTTAAACGTAGGTATATTACAATATACAACAATACACACTGTGCAATTTAGCAGCATATAAAGAAACAAAACGGCATAAACTTGGGGTAACAGCTTCAGTGTTTAGCTTTAAACGCTGTTTGGGGGTGTGTACACCACTTCCTTTTAATTTATGCATTTCAACCCACCACAGGGGGGGGTGGGATGCCAGGTTCCCACCGAGCTGGAAAAGGGGGATGCCGGCGCCCCAACGTGGCAACCCCGTTCCGCTGGCAGAACGGTTTTTTCTTTCTGTTTTTTTTTTTCCTTCCCCCCAGACGGCTAGGAAGCTAACGCAGCTAGCGGCCAGCCAGTAGCGACGGCGTCCTGCTACTCGCACCTCTCTCTCTCTTCTTCTTCTTCTTCTTCTTCTTCTTTATCCCCCCCCCCCCCCACACAACCAGGCCACCATCAGAGAGAGAGAGAGAGAGAGAGAGAGAGAGAGATTTCTTTCTCCCCCCCCCCCCCCACCCACCCCGGCTCACCTGCGTCCAACCACGGCGTCGCGGGTCAAACCGGCGCAAACCTGGACCCGCCGTCGTTGCCGTTGTCGTCGTCGTCGTCCTCGTCCGTGCGGATTACCAACCGTTCCGGGCCGCGGGATTATTTTCCGACCGAGCGCCGCCGCGGATGGTTTTGCTCCTCCGCTAGACCGAGGGAAAGGAGCCGGAGATCCGGGGCCTGCAGTGACAGAAGGGCGCAGTCCCCGACGTTGCGTGGCGGCGGTGACCCAGAAGACGGCGGCTCCCCGCGGCTAAGACCAGTAGCTGTCAGCCCCCCCCCCCCCCCCAGCGGGCCGTGCGGCTCCAGCCCACCGCCACCGATACGAGATACCTTGCAATTCCTAACGTTTTTTTTTTTTTTGTATATAAAAAAAAGGGATTACTATTCCGGGTTTTTTGCGAAGAAGAAGTGAGAAATATGGCGATTTGCGTCCTTTCGGGTAAGATATAAGAAAAAAAAGGACGCCCCCGTTTTTTTTTTTAAAAAAAGGGATTTTTTTCTTTCTTTCTTTTTCTTTCTTTTTTTTTTTTCGGTTGCAGCTAGCCAAGTCATATCGGACTGTAAGCTAACTGTCACCATTAGCTAGCTCCTCTGTCGGTCCTACCCGTCCCCCCCTCACCCTCACCCCCCCCCCCCCCCCCCCAATAAAAGACGACGGGACGGCGAAAGAGAGAGGACCAGGGTCGGCACCACGAAAGCCGCCGACGACATTAATTGAACGGGTTTATATATATTTTTTTGTTGTGTGTGAAGCACTTTTTTTTTAAGCCACCGACATGACTGCCATTATCAAAGAGATAGTCAGCCGGAACAAAAGGCGTTATCAAGAGGACGGCTTTGACTTGGACCTGACCTGTATCCTTTCATTGTGGTTATTGTTAGTAGTAGTAGTGGTATTTGTGGTCGGTTCGACCAAGTGTACCGTATTTATTGCGGGGGTTTGGTGTATATTTTCCCCGCTCCTAGCCTAGCCGGAGCGCTACGGCAGCCCCGCGAAGCGACCAGCCTGGCCAACTTTAACTGCACGCTTTTTTCCCTTTCTTTTCTCTTTCTTTCTCTTTTTCTTTTTTCTTTTTTAACACAACTGCGATGTCACACCGTTTGCGCCCCCCCCGCACGTTTATTATAATAACCCCCCCCCCCCCCCCCCCCCCCCAAAGGGGGTGCAACTACTAGCATTACGCACACGTACGTGCAACAACAACAACAAAACCCCCCAAAAAACGTAGCGCACTTAACGAACACGTTCACGTTGACGTTCACGTCGCGGACGTGTTCGTGCGGTCGACGCAGCAGCCGCTGCTGTCGGCCCCCGCTGGCTGGTAGCCGGTGAGCTAGCCCCCCCCCCCCTCCCCTCCGGTGAGCTAGCCCCCCCCCCCTCCCCTCCGGTGAGCTAGCCCCCCCCCCCCCCGGAGCTAGCCCCCCCCTCCCCCGGTGAGCTAGCTAGCCCCCCCTCCCTCCCCGGTGTGCTAGCCCCCCCCCCCCCCCTCCCAGTGAGCTAGCTAGCTAGCCCCCCCCCCCGGTGAGCTAGCCCCCCCCCCCCCCCGGTGTTGGCGTTGCATCAGCACAGCGCGCAGACGTGAGCAGCGCGTCTGAAGAAGACGCTGCAGCGTGAGCCGCTAGTTGGCTTAGTCTAGTCTCGCCTGGCCTGGCTCACCATGAAATGGGGTAAACCATTATTGGTTTATTATTTGTTGAATTTAGGAGACGTCCCACTGTCAGATATTTCAATATGTACAATAGCGGGACGTGGTTTCCCGTATGGGTATTTGGTGGTGTGTGTGTGTGTGTGTGTGGTTTTTGGTTCTTCACAACGTGGTTTGATGATTGCTTTAAAACCTGCGATCACTTTATTGGGCGCCGTGTCGCCTGTTTGCACATGGAGTCAATAGTGGCGTGAGGAGGAACTTGGCAGGGCCGCCTCCGTGATGGATATTTATTCTAGGAATGATTGGCCCTGGATGCTGATTGGTGGAAAGGGCTAAAACGTGGTAGTCGGGTGTAATTTACCAGGACCAAAGGTCACTGTGAGCGGTGTTGTACGTTGTTGGCAGATCACACTGCAATGGGAAAGGCGATGTTTATTGTTTTATTAAATCAGATTCACGTCAGCGCGTTGTCTGCTAATGCAAACCTACACATCTAAAACTAATTGAAAACGGCTCGTCAATTGAGCCTGATGCAGTGTTGCAAAAAACAGTCTTATAGTAGCTTTGCAACCGTTGTCTGTCAGCCCTTTTGACAGTTTGTAATGACAACAAATAATTGTCAATATTGAGTTGCAATGCCATGATTTCCCCTCGGTACACAGAGGAGATGGGCAGCATGGGAGACCACGGCCATATTGACTCCTGTTCAACTTATTGAACTGAATTGCACATTATTGTACTTCAAGTTTGAGTCAGAGAGTGAATGAAAACCCTTTGGCCGCCACTTGCATGTGAAAACAAATAAACTATCGTGGGGAATGTGGCATAAAAACACAACCATGTGCTGTCAATTAAAATGTGTGAAAAGTGACAAGATTAATGAGGAGCACATATTATCACACACTGTAATGCAAGTGTCGCCCTATATGGCTGCAGTGGTGCATAGCAGAAGCTGGGCGATACTGGTACCGGCCAATGTCAATATTGTGATAAGACACCATGGCATTGTATGGGACTTTGGTTAGCCGTGATATAGCCTAGCATGGCCTAAATGCGTTTTCTATTCCTGGCCTTAAAGTCTGTCATGTGGCACTATGGTAAAGCAATCCAAATTGATATATTTTTCTTTTTTTTAAAAATATTTTTAAGCTGCTTCATCATCATCAAACTAAAATGTCCAGTATCCTATGGCTATTTTAATGGAGTGTAATTTTTACAAAGTGAGTCAGTAGCAATACCCTGCAGGACAGCTATTACATGGTGCATGCAGTCAACAATTGCAATAAGTCTCAAACATTACCTCTTTAATTGTCCTTCTTGTATGTTCTCCCTTATATGTCCATATGCTTCATATAAGCATATGGACATTTTTAATATTTTATAAACAAAAGTTATTGTTTAACACTTGGAACCTTTTTGAAGTTGGCCATTTTATTTCAGCGTTTATTAAATGGATGTGCGCTGTGAAGTGCAATAGTGTTTGTTACAATTGGCAGTGAATGAAGAAATATTTGATGCGGTTTGTCTATGGTGCACACACATGAACCCCCCGCAGTGGTGCAGCGCCGCCGCCGGATTACTAGCACCACTGCAATCAGCCATGAACTAGAAATTATGTTGGGCGCCCCAAATGCTATTTGTTTTTATTTAAGAATGTATACTTCATAGGTGCACCCTACTGCACCCCCTTAATTGTTACTGTCATTGTCATTGGAGAAATACTGTGGGAAAATACTGACAGCAAACTCATGTTGATACTGTAGGTGGCATTAGCGCATAAAAGGCTTTAGACTAAATGTAGGAAGCATAAAGAGAAAAAGTAACAAGTGATGTAATAATAGAAAGTAGCCTACATATTTGATCGGTTTTGGCTACAAATTGCAGACCGAAAATTGTATTTGCGCTAACATTAATACCAAACAAATTGGCTCGTGCACATAGTGCACTCGCATGCTATTTATTGTTATGTTATATTGTTATACCATATGAGACCATTTCTCTACTGGAATCAGTGATCACACTAAAACCTCTGTTCCCGCACACATCAGCACCGTGCACGCGCACATCAGCATAGTGCACTGCACACACCTCAGCACCGCTGCTGGGAAAAATTGTAGGGGAAACACTGAATACTCATTTTGATGTTTGTTAAGAGTATTCAGTGTTTCCCCTACAAATTAGTAGAAACCTCTTGAAGTAGGACTTTTTTAATGGACTAGGAGAAGAACGGGGAGGCACATTTAAGTACATTCACATGAAGCCACTTGAATTCGGTATGACGCCAATCCATAACATGGAGAAGTTGGTGTTTTTAAACTTGGATTTACTCTGCTTCATTGTGACCTTTTTTTGTATTTCCCTCTTATTTGTTACACACCATTGCTCCCAAAAGGGGGAATTCAATATTTTCATCCAGGGGGATAATGGAAGCTGGGCCCGCTACAGCATATTGCCTTTTGGGTATGCAGCCGATTATTTACTTAGTCCGGGATACTTTAGCAGGGTTGATATTAGCTGTCAATGGAGCTTGAACTGGAGGCGTACAGTCGAAGCTTTGTAGCCCTATTCATTTTGCCATCTGCTGACTGAAATAGGAAGGGGTCATGCTTATATTGGCTAACCCCTCTCCACTGTGCTATTTTAATTTGAAGATTAGTATTTGGACACCAGTGTTGTGAATTATATGGCTGTGTGATGTTTCTTGCAATTTCCTGCAAGTGCGAAAATGCCCCATCTCAAAGAAACTCATTTTACATACGTTTACATATATTTAGTTTGATGCAATTTTATTGCATTAGATCTTGTGCAGAATAAAGCAACAAACTCTTTTGCTAATCTGTAGGCTGATTTATAAGGCGCTTGGACTGGATGACGAACAATGTGTAATGGGCATTTAACAGTGCGATCTCCAATAATAGTATGGCCTGGTCTCCTAAACCTTTCCCTGGTCCACAGGCCCAAGTAGCCTGAATTGCTCAACATGTACCAACCAGTTGGCTCAGCTGGAGGCTCATGTGTCTTAATTCCTGCAGCATCACAGAGGACCAGCAAAATAGGTCATTTTTAGTATGCATAATTCAAATAATCTTCAGTCTGCTTGGTTACCTTCCTAGTGAGGAAAAAAAATGTTTGTGTGGCATCGCAACCTTTAGCCGTTACAGGGATTTGAGGGAATCTGGCGTTTTGGGGGATGTGTGTGTTCTTTGTAGAGTTTGTTCAAGGCTGCTGTCTGCAGCAGCAGTGCTGAGTACTAGGCCTAGCTTGACAAAATAGGTCATTTTGGTATGCATAATTCAATTATTCTGTTGGTGGAAGAGACGGGGAGATCTCCCCAGTGGAAACCAAGAACGGCAGCAGAAATTAAAAACGGGACATGGGCACAAATCCTATTTTATTAAGTTACTTTGAAATTCTTGGTTAACTATTCATGATGGTTTCCAAAGGCTGTTTGTTACATTAGCGCTTCATTGCAGTTCTGTGGGTGTCTTTTTCTACTGAATTTGTTAAGATTCTTATAATTGCTTTACCTTTTTTGGTTGGTTATTTAAGAGGGTCAAGTGAGGAAAACAAATGCTTCCGAGGTTATTGGATATATAAAGTATATAATTCAAAGAGCCTAAGACATTAACCGCAACACCGGCATTGCAGACCCATCTGGTTAACGCTTTGTAAACCAGACACTTTTGCTTTTATCAAACAATTTTTTGAACAGTAGAGCAATTATGCAAAAGGTGTGTCTCTCTCTCCCTCTCTGTCTCACACTTGTCTCTCTCTCTCTCTCTCTCGCTGTGCTTTTATTAACGTGAACCTGTTAGAGGGCAGACTTTGGTTGGCACACCGACGGCTACATCGATGATGTCATTCTTTTTCTCAAGCGGAGAGCTAGTGCGCGAGAGAAAAAGGTGGCAGAATGAGGCACTAGAAAGAAGAATGGAGTCTGTGCAAAAGGAAAAGAAAACGAGGGGATGATGATAGAGGGAGAGGCGGCTGTGGGGGGGGGGGGGGGGATATGTCTATGGAGACATATGGAAGTGGTGGCGAGAAGGGGGGGGGGGGGGTCATGAGAGAGTGATGCTGGAAGGAGACAAAGAGGAAGTGGAGAGGTGCTCTGGTTGAATGAAGCACGAGAGCGAGGGATGCGGTCTAAGACTCTGTGGACTGATATTCGCCCACGAATACCCCAATACACACACACCATTAAAGAATGGATTGAACAGGGTCACTGAAGGAAAGGCAGACTTGCTAATTTTGTCTCGCCACTAAACTACCATGGTAATTGGAGAAGAGATGATGCATAATGCGTTATCAAGGGGTCGTGTTTGGGGGTCATGGTAATACTCCATAGGTGTCAAGCGCTAGTCGAAAGCAGTAGCTGGCAGAGAAGTAATGTGTGATTTGTTGCCATTGTCTTGTCAAGTATTATACCTGATCACTGTTTGTCATGCTGCTGCAGTCTTAGCTCTGTACATTCATTATTTTGACTGAGCAGATGTTGTCGTGTGCAATATAATGTCAATATTATGATCATGGCGATAATGAAGTGCCTTATGCTGATGTGAGAGGGAGAGAAAGCACAGATGCTGGAGAGGGAGAACTGAGGAGGAGTAAAACTCTCAGAATGGCCCCCTGCTCTTCGGAGAAAGAAGAGAATGTGTGTTGTTGTCTCGCCTGGCTGGCTTCGCCCCACCCTTTTTGAGTTGTCTGGTGAGGAAGAAAAGAAAACTGAAACTGACTTGGACGCGATCTCTCGCTGAGATATATTCCACTTGAATCGAGATTCAAATGGACGTGATCCCTCTCAGATATATTCCATGCCAGTTTGACGAGAGGGAGACAGAGAAAGGGGGGAGAGGGGAGGAGAGATGACAGAAAGAGGGAAGCGGAGGAAGGATGAGCAGTACGTTCTGATGACATTCCCAGTTACACAGACTCCTTTCGCGTCGGAGAGACACAACGCGAACATACCCGTCCTACAGCCCATAGAACCTGTCGGTTCTGTAACTCGTGATTGTGTTTTCTATAGCAGATGCATCCATGATGTCATGATTTAAGGGAGCGAAGGGAGGGAGGGGAGAGAGTAACAGATGAGCTGGAGGGAGAGGGGAGAAAGACTGGAAAATGGAGAGGATGTCACTGGATTGTTCAAACTTTGCTTTGCAAATTCTCAACGAAATCCATTTGGATCAAGTGGAATTGTGAGTAAGAGACGGATGGACAAACAGACAGAGAAAAAGAGCGAGGCGGGGGTGAGAGAGAGAGAGAGAGAAAGGGGTGGGGGGTACTCATACCAACCCCATTGTCTAAGAATCGATGATGTCATGATTTAAAACCATTTCACACCCGTCACTTCCCTCACTTCTTGTATCACTTCCATCGCCGTGGGTTTTTTTTCCTTTTATAATGTTGCGTTGCTTAATGCTGTCGTGCTGTAAGCCCGCATGCAGATTTTCTCTTTCGGTGTTGCATCGTGTACAGCGGCTTTCGCACCCCAGGGGGTCCGAGAGACAAAGAGATGAGGGGGGGGGGGGGGGACTTAAAGGAGTATAGGAAGTTGGGGATTTTTGGGATGAACAGAGGGAAGGGAAAAAAAGGGCACAACTTTACATGTAGCATGCAATGAAGGGATAACTGGGGGGGGGGGGGGGGGGGGGGGACAAGAACTGCATATGGTCAGTTTTATAGACCATCCGCACACGTTTTCGTTTTCAAGAGGATAATGCTGTCATACGCCAGACCTTTGTGCTGCGGCTGCTACAGTCGCCAGGCCTATAATCGGTGAAACAAAACGATTGTTTGAGTTGTTCACGGGTCTATTAAAATCGTGCTTAAAGTGACAGGTCTGATGTTGGTAGGACGACATCAGACCTGTCAACCCCCCCCACCCCCCCCACACACCCAACAACACACACTCGTCCATATATAAAATCTCTAATTTCACGCCGCTGGTGACTTGCAAGGGGTGTTTAGAAATGTTCCAAGGTTCAAAGTGACCCCCACCCGCTCCTGTAGCATCGAGACGTGACAAAATGTGAAAGTTCACTTGGAAGATCTCCAATGAATAATTGATTAGCTTACTCGCTCTCCCACCGCCCCCACCCCCCAATCGACAACGTAACGAGGAAGGGCAGTGAAAGCTGTGTGTGTGTGTGTCCATTTATCCGTAACCATACGTGTGTTCAGACATATACCCCAACATCATCGCCATGGGGTTCCCTGCAGAGAAGCTAGAGGGGGTCTACCGAAACAACATAGATGACGTTGTACGGTAAGTGTGTGCATGTGTGTGCGCGTGTCATGCGTGCCTGCTTGTGCATGTCTGTGTATTGGTTAACAGACCCTCGCACCTGACCTTGACATTGCCTTCGGGTTGTCCATGAATCATCGGCCTCCCTCCCGATCTCCCGTTCTGTTGTGTACCTCTGTCAATGATGTACCTTTTTAGGTGTTTTTGTGTCCAAGCCCAAACGGTATGACGACTGTATGTCTTTTACTCTTTACCTCTCTCAGGTTCCTGGACTTGAAACATAAGAATCACTACAAGATTTATAATCTGTAAGTATCACGTGGACATTTGACTTATGGTCGCTTGGGAAAACGCATGTGATACTTTAGAGACTCTGGTTAAGAGTAATTTGCTAACATTTCACCTCTTCTCTGTGTTCCTAAGCTGTGTAGAGCGGCAGTATGACGCCACAAAGTTCAACTGCCGAGGTAAGATAACTATTTGATTTACCATGTAGTCGTGTTTTTATCTGTATGTATGTATGTATGTATGTATGTATATGTGCGTGCAGTATATACACAAACATTCATTTATGACCCAACCATATGTAGGGTCATACGTTTGTTAGATTTATCGTGCATTTCTTAGCGGTTTTGGTAAAAAATCTATTAGGGTAATCAGGATTTGAGCTGCTGCGTTGACTAAAGGTAAAGATGCCCTGAGATGATAAAGATGAAGTTAAGAACTTTGAGTGTGACCATTAAATTAAAAAAAAAGAAGTTTTATATCTCAACCTACCAGTTGTTTCCCTCTTAATAACCCTCAGTTCTAAAATCACGATGACACATTCCACATTGCCTCTGCCTTATGTTAAATCAATGACTATCCGTCATTGATTACAAGAGTTACAAACCAATTTTGTTTGTCTTAATCCAATACATCACATCACATACTCACTCCCAAGTCTCCCTCTTAATAGCCATCAGACACATAGATAACGCATTCCATCTCCCTCCGCCTCATGTGGAATCATCTGCCTTGTGTAACGAAATGCGCTGTACAAATAAACCTCCCTCGCTTCCCTCTGCCACTGCCTTTAGTGGCCCAGTACCCATTCGAGGACCACAACCCCCCCCAGCTTGAGCTCATAAAGCCCTTCTGTGAGGACCTAGACCAGTGGCTGAGCGAGGACGACAACCACGTGGCGGCCATCCACTGCAAGGCCGGAAAGGGCAGGACCGGCGTCATGATCTGTGCCTACCTGCTGCACCGAGGCAAGTTCCAGAAGGCCCAGGAGGCCCTGGACTTCTACGGAGAGGTCCGCACCCGGGACAAAAAGGTTAGCCCGAGACCCACGATCTATTAATCTGTTGGTCTCTTTGTTTTGTTGTTGTATTTTTGTCAGTTGTAGACGGCCCTGTCTATAGTTACTGTCAAATGTTTAATGTATGCACTGCAATCATTCTCTGTCTTAGCATATGGGCAATAAAGACTTCCGATGAGCGTAGATTCATTAATTTGGGATTAATAAAGTACGTCTTGTCTTAAACTGCTGTCCCCATTGGACTGCATTGAAGCTAGCTAAAATGGTAAGATGGATGATGGCTCACTTGTTCAGACATCAGCCGATAAGGTCCGTGAGACCTTGTTGTTCATGGTAAACAATGTTATAAATAGGGTTTGGGTTTGTATATCCATTGATTTATTTTTCCCCCAATGTCTCAGCATCATTTTCCCCAATGTTTGCTTCTTCAGGGAGTGACCATCCCGAGCCAGAGGAGATATGTGTATTACTACAGTCACCTCCTGCGGACCCACCTGGACTACAAGCCGGTGGCGCTCTTGTTCCACAAGATGGTCTTCGAGACGGTCCCAATGTTCACCGGAGGAACATGCAGTAAGTTTGATTATTCTTGTCGCATATCTATTGTCTATATATCGGACCCTTTCCTTGATCGTTCACATTCTTTGGCTGCTTCTCAATACTTCCAACTCTCTCAGGGGGGTTTGTTGGTCCATCTTCTATAATGGTAATGGGGCACCTTTAAAGGGGTATTTTGTTATCAGGGTTTTAAGAGTAATCAAATGCTAAACTCAACCCTGAGGGACAGTGCCATCGCAGTTAAAATGCTGGTTTTTAAACGGCTCTTTGTGATTGGCTGAAATTGTGCCAGGTGAGGTCTTTTACCATACATGCTATTGTCGGGTGATCAGGTACCGATTGGTGTTGATGCCGTGTTTGGTCCGAACACAAATGTTCAATCCTCAATAATAAGATGGCTGTCACCGTGAAAGAGCAGGTGCCCTTTGTTGTGGAGAGACATCTTGCTCGTTGTCAAATTCTAATAACCGATTAATTAATATAATCAAATGCTAATAACCGATTCATTGATATAGATGGCTTAACTGTTGGCTGCAGAACTATTCCTTCTGCACACATTTGTTAATGTAGGCCATGATAAATGTCCAATGTTAACATGGGTTTAACCATACACGATGCACCTCAATTGTATCCAAACACTATCTGAAGGTCATATGGGTAGACACTAGCTGGTAATCCTCCCTCCGCTTGATGCCATGCTTAGTAGGCAGCGTCAATACTAACCCTGTTGTAATATTAAGTACTAGCAGTGTACCATGTGCTTGGTGCGTTTGCGATACAGGTTTTAAGGCCTGGGAACTCATGCACAGAGCAAGTCCTGTTGTACTCTGTTTCCATCATTTTCCTTTGCATTGTGGTCTAGCTTTTATGTTGGTAATATTCCTTCAAGCTACCTAGTGATGGTGTGTGACATGGAAGCTGCTGGGCTACAGTACAAGGCAAGGTTCATCTGAGTACACCCTGTTAAAAGTTGTCGGCAAAGAGGGGCTGACATTCCTGTATCCCAGTGTCAGGAGATGCTTTAAACAAAAATAAAAAATACCAATATACAAAATGAAGTGGTCACTTTTAATCAGAGACATTAGAGGGAAAATGGATCCAGCCAATTGACCGTTTTTCTTCAGGTTTTCCAACAACTACCCAATGAAGTTAACAAGCCCATGTTGATGCACATGTGAGTGAGGAGCCTTCACCTGTAGACCATGACCTCAAGAGCTCATGGTCTACAGGTGAAGGCTCCTCACTCACATGTGCTGTGCTGCCTGGGGCTACTTGGATGTTCCTCTAAGGTCATCATGGTCATATAATTCACCAATGGTTGTTTCTCTTGTATCATGTGGAAGGTGTTTTTTTCATTTGAAGTTGAAATGATTATGGTAAAAACCCTGAAGCTAACCCCCATAATGCAGAACAGAGCACAGAACCTTTTTTTCCCCCTACCTGGACAAAATCTAATCCAATGCTTCACAAACATCGGCAGCCATGCTGCTGCTTTTAATACCAACCCACTGCACAACAAAATGTAATTTTCTTGTCTGTCTCACTCGTTATGCAATGCTACATGTCCATAAAATGGCACTGGCTATAATTGGGAATATTTCTGTATAGTTCCTTTAGTCTGTGATGGCATCAGCCATTAAAATCCCAGGGTAAAGTTGGGTTTACGTCACACTAAGGCTTTAGTCCTATGGGCCACTAGTTGGCATGTCTTTTTTAATGGTTGTATTTTTTAAATCCATCCCCAACCGAACTCGGCACTCCTCTCTCCATATCTCCAGTCTCTGGTGTTGTGTGTGCTTGTACTGCTGGGTGATAAGCATATCAATAACACAATATGAGACTAGATATTGCCCGGGACTTTGCGGTTGTGATATCTTGTGTGAATGTTAATCTTTTCTTGGTCTTGCAGCGTGCATTACAGTAAATTGATCCCACATTTTGATCTCGGTAGACTCTTAAGATTAGCCAACAATGTATGCGTTGTCACCCTATGTGCTTGGTCACCATATCTACATTACCAGCAATCATTTCTTCCATAGAATTTTAGCAGCCTTTGCTTATAACTGACAGATTTTTTTGGGTCATTTGTATTTATTTTATAATAAGTATCGCCCAGCTCTAGTAAGTGTGTGTGTGTGTGTGTGTGTGTCTGTGTGTCTGTTCTCTCTCCCTCTCTTTTCAAGGAGACTCGGCCGTAAAAAACAAGAGCGATGCGGTGATTCCTCATGGCTTCAGGAGAGGGAATTGGCACTGGGGTAAAACTAACCAGATTTACTTCATTCATTCCTACACTTTGAATGTCTTTACATGTGTACCCGCATATTATTGTTTAAATGTCTCCAGGTTAGCTTGTATTCATCTTTTGCGTCATACTAGAATCACATTCTTAAAAAAAACATTTCTATTCTAAAACCTAAATTCCCTGCCTTTTTATGCTTTTTCAATATTTGCCTGCCGGTATGTATATTCCATGTTGGCCTTGTGACATACTGTTCTCTTTTAGAGATGCTTTGTGGTTTTAGAGAGTTTGTGGACCCTAATTTGTCGACTGAGGTTTCTTAAGCTGCTTTCCTAAGCTGATTTCAAACTTTTAGTAATTAAGATATTTCATATGCTAACCACACTGACAGATGGGTTCTAAAAATAGTTTTCTTTAACTTTCTGTTGAGAATGGAGAGTCGCCATGGTGGCTACTGTAAAAGTGAAAGGCCAGAATCACTCGAAGGCCAGTATGTAGTTCATTTGGTTATTTTGATCAACATATTAAAAGTCAAAACTGTACATTGCTGAAACGATGAATTGATTAATCAGCTAGTCTACTGAAAATGTATGGATTATACTTATATACTTATTGTATTATACATAAAAAGTCAAACATTTGCTGGTTGTAGCTTCAGAAATGCAAATATTCTTGCTCTCTTTTAATAGCCAAAGCAAGCCCATTTAAGACCTCACTTTACGCTCTGGTAACTTGTGATGGGTATTTACCAATATTTACAGTAAATAATGAATATACATCCATAGATAAAACAACAATGAAAATAATGATTCATTGTGGCCCTATGCAAAACAATATTGAAGACCGGAGACCGGGGTTACCATTGTACAAAAACTTAAACTGCCAAAATCAGGAGGAAACTAACTACAACATTTCTAATCTTTCTGCTTCTTCTGCTGCCACTCTTCTATACCTCTTTATCTGTCTCTGTCTGCTGTGTTGACCTGAGTGCTGCTTTCATTGTTGCAGTTGAGTTTAACCAATGAAGCCTCTTAAGTGTTTCTGAATCTGCACGAGACATTGGTGTTGATAAACTTCTGTTATTGATAGAAGATGGGGAAGTGGGTCTGGGGTTCTACTGAGAATTGATTAAAGGGTAGGTGATTTCAGATCAGTTGGGGTTGAATGCATTTGGCCTTGTGCAACTACTTGTTTTTGCTATTTTGGGGACACATTTTGTTCCATTTTCAGCATTGGTTGTTTTTCCTCATCTTTTTTTCTTTTAATTTTGTTGACAATTACATTTTTTTTAATGAATTGCTGTTTATGCAAGTAAAAATATTTGTATAGAATATGACTTGGAATGATGGGTATTTAAGCTGAAACCCAACAGTGATAACTACAACTAAAAACTATTTCTCAAACATATCCCTGACATGATTACAACAACGTGTGCCTTAAAATCCTTCAAGGCAATGAAACCATTTGTTTTGGATGCCAAACATATGGCGCAAATTGTATCAGAGGTTGCTGTTGGGCTATTTCAAACTCATCTGATTTTAGCAATCTAATCTTGGCATAATCAAGTATCGAGAGGAACATTGCTCTAGCAAGTATTTTATTTTCTCTCATGTTATCTCGTTATTTTCAAAGTTTGGATTTTTCTTTTTTCTGTAATTCAATATATATGCACTGTAAATGGCATGGGGCTCAAAATGGGACCCTGGTGCACGCCTTTCTTGCACTCCCATTGGTTACAACAGCTTAAAGTTAGCCGTAACCTGTTAGGTTAGTAAGAACTGAAACAAAACTGAAACCATAAGCATGCAATTTGGCAGACCAATTGTGTGCATTCTGTCCAATATCATTCAGAGTGCAATTTGAACCGAACATGGAAAAGCTAGATAATTGTATTTTAAGATATGGGGGCATAGACCTACGATTTTGTAATGAACAGTACCTTTTACTAGTAATAAGCATAGAAGCAACTCTTAATATTTATTTAATTTAAATTGTTGTTGTCTGTTCCCCTCCATTCTTTTCCCCAGATCCCCAGTTTGTCGTGTACCAGGTCAAGGTTAAGATACATACTTCTAACCCAACCCACACACGGAGAGAAGAACGTCTCATGTTCTTCGAGTTCCCCCAGCCACTTCCTGTCTGTGGGGACATCAAGGTGGAGTTCTTCCACAAACAGAGCAAAATGATGAAGAAGGTGAGTCATGCCACACCAATTCAATGCTTCATATGGCAAATAGCGCTTTGGGTGAATAGCCCTAGTCCTGCCGTGCAATTTCAGCAAAACTGCACTAATGTTCAAACCACCTATTTGCTTTGTGATAATTGGAAGTAGTAGTAATACTGTCATACTATGGAAGCCGTGTGTCTTGGGAAACTTTTAGGCTACATTGAAGCTTTGCCGTAACTGAGTCGGACTCAGACCAATGAATGGATCAGAAAGCCACTCACGCAGCAATCCTATGTGATAGGCTATTGTCGTTTTATATTTTGCGTTAATAAAATAACACTGAAGAAATGAAAAGGAAAAACAAATCAGTTGATGCAAACGGTTTTCTGTACCAGTGGTCTCCGCATTAGTCAGCGTTATCCGGCTCCAATTCAGGCAGGGAAAGATACGCACTATGAATTGACTTTTCCAGGCAGAGAGGTAGAGCAGATAAAGCTAGTAAGGTAAAGGTAAATCAAGCAGGTAAAGATAAAACAAGTAGGCTTTTCCCTAGCTATGTAGATAATCAACAAGCCAAGCACTCCGCTCCCCCCTCCTGCTTTGGAACAGTGAGTGCAGCGTGTGAGCACAGAGCGCTTATTTTAAGGAAAGGAAAGAGGAGTTTGACGCAGAAATCTTTGGGTTGACGCTGATTGCCACGGTTATTTGATTTCCTTTGCAGTGACTGTCGATCACCGCTGGTCAGACGATGATTAAAAAATCGACACAGCCCTAAAATGCACTGCAAACGGCATGGGGCCCAAAATGGAACCCTGGGGCACCCCTTTCTTGCACTCTCATTCGTTACAACAGCCTAAAGTAGAAAGTACTATGAGAAAGATGACTCCCATTGCCTCCCTTTCGCCATGGTTCAGGACAAGATGTTCCACTTCTGGGTCAACACCTTCTTCATCCCCGGACCCGAGGATCATGTGGAGAGGCTGGAGAACGGCAGTGCCGGGACACAGCGGGATCCAGTTGATGGAGTCCTCCAGAACCAGGGGACGGGCGGAGGCGGCGTTCCAGACAGTGACCGGGACTTCCTGGTGCTGTCTTTGACTAAGAACGACCTTGACAAGGCCAATAAGGACAAGGCCAACAGATACTTCTCCCCGAACTTTAAGGTACGGTCAGGTCATGTTATTACTTTTCACTGGTTGTGGTTATGGCAAAACGCCAGATATTATGCATTTAAGTCATTTAGCATACTTTTATTCAAAGTGACTGAAATGTAAGACAGAACAATCAAGCAAATAAATACAAACAATATTAGAGTGACTACAAAAATGTTAACTGAATTGAAATTGCTAGAGTGCAGAGTAGCTATAGGAATCAGAAACAACGGTTTGTTTTATAGTTGTTTTATTAGTACAGTCAGTAGGGTTGGGCGTTTTTTTATATATTTGGGCGTTTTTTTATATATTTTTTTAAAGCTTTAAAACCGCTCCCCAAAAAATCAAGCTTTACGGTGCAACCGTCAAAAAAATGCAACTCATAATAACATCTGTTTCCAATGTGCCATGAGCTTCTACGTTCTGTTCTGCCACAGGGTGGAAGCAATCATCTGCAAATAACTTTTTTCACCATTCCTGTTTCATACATAATAAACCCATTAACAAATCCAGTATAAGGCTACTAGGCATGTTTGAGTAATAGACTAGCGATGAATTATCCCCCTCCCTGAGCTACTACCTTACCGTGGTGGGGGGGTTTGCGTGTCCCAATGACCCCAGGAGCTCTGTTGTCGGGGGCTTTTATGCCCCTGGTAGGGTCACCCATGGCAAACAGGTCCGGGGGGAGGGGCCAGACAAAGGGTAGCTCAGAAGACCCCTTATGATGACTACAATAAATGGTTCTACGTGTCCCTCGCCCGGACGTGGGTCACCGGGGCCTCCCCCTGGAGCCAGGCCTGGGGGTGGGGCTCGGCGGCGAGCGCCTGGTGGCCGGGCCTATACCCACGGGGCCCGGCCGGGCACAGCCCGAAAGGATGACGTGGGACCCCCTTCCCGCCGGCTCACCACCAGCAGGAGGGGCCAAAGGGGTCGGGTGCAGTGCGAGCTGGGCGGCGGCCGAAGGCGGGGACCTTGGCGGTCCGATCCTCGGCTGCAGAAGCTAGCTCTAGGGACGTGGAACGTCACCTCTCTGGTGGGGAAGGAGCCTGAGCTGGTGCGCGAGGTTGAGAAGTTCCGGCTAGATATAATCGGCCTCACCTCGACGCATAGCAAGGGCTCTGGAACCAGTCTTCTCGAGAGGGGTTGGACTCTCTTCCACTCTGGAGTTGCCACTGGTGAGAGGCACCGGGCAGGGGTGGCAATACTTATTGCCCCCCGGCTTGGTGCCAGTATGTTGGAGTTTACCCCGGTAAACGAGAGGGTAGCCTCCCTCCGCCTTCGGGTGGGGGGACGGATCCTGACTGTTGTTTGTGCCTATGGTCCAAACAGCAGTTCAGAGTATCCACCCTTTTTGGACTCCTTGGAGGGGGTGCTGGAAAGTGCTCCCTCTGGGGATTCCCTCGTTCTGCTGGGGGACTTCAACGCTCACGTTGGCAGCGACAGTGAGACCTGGAGGGGTGTGATTGGGAGGAACGGCCCCCCCGATCTGAACCCGAGTGGTGTTCAGTTATTGGACTTCTGTGCTCGTCACAGATTGTCCATAACGAACACCATGTTCAAGCATAAGGGTGTCCATATGTGCACTTGGCACCAGGACACCCTAGGCCGCAGTTCGATGATCGACTTTGTAGTTGTGTCGTCGGACTTGCGGCCGCATGTCTTGGACACTCGGGCGAAGAGAGGGGCGGAGCTGTCAACTGATCACCACCTGGTGGTGAGTTGGCTGCAATGGTGGGGGAGAATGCCGGTCAGACCTGGCAGACCCAAACGTATCGTGAGGGTCTGCTGGGAACGTCTGGCAGAGTCTCCTGTCAGAGAGAGCTTCAACTCCCACCTCCGGGAGAGCTTTGACCATGTACCGGGGGAGGCGGGGGACATTGAGTCCAAGTGGGCCATGTTCCACGCCTCCATTGTTAAGGCGGCCGACCAGAGCTGTGGCCGCAAGGTGGTCGGTGCCTGCCGTGGCGGCAATCCCCGAACCCGCTGATGGACACCGGCGGTGAGGGATGCCGTCAAACTGAAGAAGGAGTCCTATAGGACCTTTTTGGCCTGTGGGACTCCGGAGGCAGCAGGCAGGTACCGGCAGGCCAAGCGGAGCGCAGCTGTGGCGGTTACCGAGGCAAAAACCCGGACATGGGAGGAGTTCGGTGAGGCCATGGAGAACGACTTCCGGACGGCTTCGAAGAGGTTCTGGACCACCATCCGGCGTCTCAGGAGGGGGAAGCAGTGCATCGTCAACACTGTATATGGTGGAGACGGTGCGCTGCTGACCTCGACTCGGGACGTTGTGGATCGGTGGAAGGAATACTTCGAAGACCTCCTCAATCCCACCGACACGCCTTCCGGTAAGGAAGCAGGGCCTGGGGACTCGGGTGTGGGCCCTCCTATCTCTGGGGCTGAGGTTGCCGAGGTGGTCAGGAAGCTCCTCGGTGGCAGGGCCCCGGGGGTGGATGAGGTCCGTCCGGAGTTCCTTAAGGCCCTGGATGTTGGTGGGGCTGTCTTGGTTGACACGACTCTGCAGCATCGCGTGGACATCGGGGGCAGTGCCCCTGGATTGGCAGACTGGGGTGGTGGTCCCTCTTTTAAAGAAGGGGGACCGGAGGGTGTGTTCCAACTATAGGGGGATCACACTCCTCAGCCTCCCTGGTAAGGTCTATTCAGGGGTGCTGGAGAGGAGGGTCCGTCGGATAGTCGAACCTCGGATTCAGGAGGAGCAATGTGGTTTTCGTCCAGGCCGTGGAACAGTGGACCAGCTCTACACCCTCTGCAGGATCCTTGAGGGTGCATGGGAGTTTGCCCAACCAGTCCACATGTGCTTTGTGGACTTGGAGAAGGCATTCGACCGTGTCCCTCGGGGAGTCCTGTGGGGGGTTCTCCGGGAGTATGGGGTATCGGACCCCCTAATACGGGCTGTCCGTTCCCTGTATGACCGGTGTCAGAGCTTGGTCCACATTGCTGGTAATAAGTCGGACTTGTTTCCAGTGAGGGTTGGACTCCGCCAGGGCTGCCCTTTGTCACCGATCCTGTTCATAATTTTTATGGACAGGATTTCTAGGCACAGCCAGGGCTTTGAGGGGGTCCGGTTTGGTGACCTCAGGATTGGGTCTCTGCTTTTTGCGGATGATGTGGTCCTAATGGCTTCATCAGACCGTGACCTCCAACTCTCGCTGGACAGGTTCGCAGCCGAGTGTGAAGCGGTCGGGATGAGAATCAGCACCTCCAAGTCCGAGTCCATGGTCCTCAACCGGAAAAGGGTGGAGTGCACCCTCCGGGTCGGGGATGAGATCCTGCCCCAAGTGGAGGAGTTCAAGTACCTCGGGGTCTTGTTCACGAGTGAGGGGAGGATGGAGCGGGAGATCGACAGGCGGATCGGTGCGGCGTCTGCAGTAATGCGGACTCTGCACGGATCCGTCGTGGTGAAGAGAGAGCTGAGCCGAAAGGCAAAGCTCTCGATTTACCAGTCGATCTACGTTCCTGCCCTCACCTATGGTCATGAGCTTTGGGTAATGACCGAAAGAACGAGATCGTGAGTACAAGCGGCCGAAATGAGCTTCCTCCGCAGGGTGGCTGGGCTCTCCCTTAGAGATAGGGTGAGAAGCTCGGTCATCCGGGAGGAGCTCGGAGTAGACCCGCTACTCCTCCGCGTTGAGAGGAGCCAGATGAGGTGGCTCGGGCATCTAGTTAGGATGCCTCCCGGACGCCTCCCTGGTGAGGTGTTCAGGGCACGTCCCACTGGTAGGAGACCCCGGGGAAGACCCAGGACACGCTGGAGAGACTATGTCTCTCGGCTGGCCTGGGAACGCCTCGGGATCCCCCAGGAAGAGCTGGCCGAAGTAGCTGGGGAAAGGGAAGTCTGGGCTTCCCTGCTTAGGCTGCTGCCCCCGCGACCCGACCCCGGATAAGCGGAAGAAAATGGATGGATGGATGGATGAATTATGACCTAAGCTTGCTATTCATAACTTTGTGTTGGTAGGCTAGGCCTATAAGCCGAAAGGAATTATTAAATCAGCATTATGTCTGGCTATCGGTTGCATCAAATGGGGAGATTTTGACAAGCAGTTTCACCGCGAGACGTAGCACCAACTTAAGTACACCAATAGCATCATATTTCATGTTTTTTCTCCATATTCTGCATGTATGCCGATATAGTTTTGTTTTAAAGGGAACCCCGGCTATGTCGACTTGTAGTTCTTAAAAGATAAATGTTAGTATCAATTATTATAAAGTGATATAAAAAACCGTCTTAATGTCTTCGTTTTTATAAAATGTGTAAAAAATAGTTTAACTCGTAGGCCGCCATTGTTGTTAACGTCTGGGTAGTGACGTCATATGGTTGCACTTGCCGGCTTCGGAAACCCTGTTGAGACTAGCGAACTTATTATTTTCCCAATATACGGCTCTGGTTGAGACTATACAGCGACATAAACATGTAATCTATTCAGCCTTTTCAATTTGAACCCGAGCGAAACAGCCTCCACGACCGGGAGAGTGCTGCCCTTCCCAATCGGAACCGGGTCACCAATAGGTAGCCTCAAAGCTCGATAGCCGGCGGCGCTGTCCGGGTTGCTGATCCTCCTGCCGGTCAGCTAGGAGCAGCTACGGAGCTGTCCAGATTGCTCAGTGGTCCCGCCTTATTAGATAGCCTACCTTATTTTGCACATGTATACATTTGTTGACATATCTATAGAAAGACCATGTTATTTTTCTATATCAATAGTAGGATGTTTGTTGTTTATCTATTAGCTTCAATCAGTAACTCAAGTCCTCAGATGAAAACCCACAAAAGTTAATGTTAAGTATTAAAAAGATGAATGCTCTGGTTGCAGGTCTTACAGATATGCCTCATATCGGCAGTTTACATGGTGGATGCATGGCAGACTAGGGAGAAGAATCCGCAGTCATTCCTGCATGTGCAGTTACCAAAATAAGAAATGTCTACCCAGAACCAAGTGGAATCTATACAGGGTTTGAGGATGTAGATATTGATGATACAGAAGTAGATGAATCATGGAGAGATTTCAATTAAACATTTAAAACATTTTAATGCATTTCATCATGAGCACTTTAATGTCTTGCAATGTTTAAACAACTTTTCAAAGCCAATGTGGATGTAAAAAATGCTGGTGTGCACATCATATGTGTATAATCATAGACAATCACAATCATAGACATAATCACAATCATAGACACGTACAACTGGCGCAAGGGGTCGGCGGCGATGTCGGCTACCCACCCGACCCGTCTTGAAACACGGACCAAGGAGTCTAACGCGCAATGAAAGTGAGGGCGCGCCGGCCGAGGTGGGATCCCGGCCCCTGTTTATCTGTTTCGGAGCCTATTCTCTTAATGTTGCGGATCGTTTGTAACTTCATTGCAATTTAATTCAATGTACTGTCGTTCTATTTTCCATAACCGTTGTGTTATAATGATGCTATAGGTTTAGGTATACGTTTAGGCTCCTTATGTGAGAAAATTGTCGGGAAAGCATTTGATTGTAGTCTTCGTTTATACCCAGCCGCTCCGACGAGCTCTTCAGCAGTTGTGGTCGACTAAAAGCCTCAAATGCGTCGGGAGAAAAATGTTGTGAACACAGCCGCGGATCTTGTGGAAATTGTGTCCGTCCACAGGCATCTTCCCACTTTCTCATCTTCTTGTCAGTAGGAAAGCGGTGTAAACTCACATCACTCCCCTTGTTGCCTTTTGACTGGAAGTCGCACCCAAAAGCAGCACAATGTGGCATTTTACTTAACTCTTAAAAACTTTTACTCTAACTCTACGCGGGTAAACAAGCACTACCAAGCGCAACCATTCTACGTCATCGATCCCATAGTGCATTGCGCGCGGATTACATGGCGGCGTACGTAGGTCAAAATATGTACTACATATATCTTTTTAAAGAAATGGCAATATTTTATGTGCGTCTAACAACATATTTTACTACAAGAGAACAATAGTGGCGTATTAGGGCCTACAAGTCTACATAGCCGGGGTTCCTTTTAAGTTCGTGAAGGAAGAAAGAAATCCGCCAGCACTTTATACCTTGCTTTCATCAATATTTATATAGCCTAAGCTTTGCGCACATAGCGATTTATAAAGCCATAATTTGGGGGAAAAGAAAAAATGAGGATGTCGATCTGGCATTCAATTGATGATTTAAAGTCAACAAATCAAATTCAATGTATGCTATAGGTCATTCATTAATTCTGCCTTTATTCTCTGGCACACGGTCGGAGAATAAAATGAGTTTTCCAACTTTAATCTTATTCTACTCTGAATGTCTGCAATCGGATTTTAGTTGTTCACAGTAGGAATGTGTTCATTAAAGCCAAAAAAAGCTGCATGTCTGCATGAAATTATTGATTAATTTCAACAGATAAAGTCGTGCAGGATAAGGAATTACACAAGAGTTCAAAGATTCCTAAAATGTATACTTTATTTTTAGTATATATTTTATTTTTAATAAAAGCGTGCAAATAATGTGGCAAATAACGAAACGAGTAACACGAACATTTTTAGTTTAGGTTAAAGGAACAAACTTTATTCAACAGGAACCGCCTGGCGGATCAAATATAAAAAATAATAAATTCACAAAAAGCGATTCTAGTGCAATCAAAGGACAGCAACATGAAATAATTATCAAATTAAATCCAAACACAATAAATTAAAGAACAAAAGAATTAAGGCAAATTACAGGCCTATGGCTTTTTCGAAATAAACTGAGGTAAAGGAACCATTTATCTTGGTAGGCCTATATTTTAGCATGATCCGGGTTCTTCCCTAAGAACAGGGCCGGCCCGTGGCATAGGCGGTATAGGCAAATGCTAAGGGCGCCGCACATCCAGGGGGCGCCGTGAGGCACCCTTGGGCGCCCGTAGGTCCGACGGCCCCGACAATCGCGCACTACCCCCTCCCCCCCCCCCCCCCCGTTGACAATTGCGCACCAACCCCCCCCCCCCCCCCCGTTGACAATCGCGCACTACCACCCCCCCCCCCCCCCCCCCCCCCGTCGACAAACTTGCCTAGGGCGCCAACTTAGCTAGAGCCGGCGTTGCCTAAGAACACTAGCATTTCTACTTTCTATGTTGCCAGCTGTACTAAACACACACACCGATGGAGTGCTTGTAGGACAAATACAAAAGTGTTTCCTCACGTACCTCGACATGAGTGGAAATCTTTTTGTGTTGGCTTGGGTTGGGCCTCATCCCCATGTGTGACAGGCTCTCTCAAGTAAGCCGCCATCTCTTCTTCTGCCCTTTCATCTCGGGTGATGACAGGCCCTGTTGCATTCTTGTCCTTTTGGAGGAGAGAGCCCATTTTCCTTTTCAGGGGCCTTGGACCTGCACTCTTCTCCTCCTCTCCCTCCTCAGCCCTGACAACTACCGCTGCATGCTCTGCTGGTGCCACCATCTCAGCTTGCAGGTCCACCATGGTCTCCTCCAAATCCTGTTGCTGGTACCCTCCCTTGTATCATGGGTCTAGAAGGGTGCACTTCCATAAAAGTGTTTGAGTGGATGGAAGGTCGTCCAGCATGTCCAGACTTTGTCTTTCGTAAGCTGGATATCCTGATCCAACGCAAGCAGCACATCGTTCAGACGACATCAAGTGCAACAGGGGGAGGATGCAGGAGCTGGTGACATGTTTCTCTGCATATAGAATGTCAGTAAACTGGCTAACTGGCTTGAGAGACGCATTTATTGCATGCAGCACATCTGTGTCTTAATGGCTATTTAATTTGTAGATCTGTCCGCCGGTCATCGACAACCACCCGTCTTTGCTGCTGCCTACTCAAGAATCCGATCTATCATTGTCTGAAGTGAAACCCAGTATGTCGTAACGTTGTGTGTTGATAAATACAAGTTATTATAAAAGAACATCGCTTATAGGAAAGTCTAAACAATCATACAGTTACGCGAGTTTGTGCTAGTAGATTCATAGCTAAATATATCCTAGATTGCCACCTCCCCACCTTGCAAAAGGTGCCTTGCGCATTAGCGCTCGCTTGAGCCCTTGGCTGTTTTTGATGCCCCCTCTTTGATGCTCATCAACAGTAAAAGCAAAATCAGTACTTACTCTTCCACTTTTGGGCAATGTGATTGAATGCCAGGGTCCAATCGCACGTTCCGTCTTCTTCCATAGCGCCCATCACCACCAGGCTCGGGTTGTGCCCGAAGCAGTTTAGCCATTTCAACAGGGACGCAGCTGCTTTTATATTATTTGCATTGTCTGTTGTTATAGCTGCTATTTTCCCCTCAAACAGCTTCACATTGGCAGCTGCAGATTGGAACGCATCTGAGATGTGAATGGCTGTGTGGGTCTCTGGAAAAAACTTGTCAGGTTCCATTCGGGGGAGATGGTGTGTGACATATAGGGCGTCATATTTCTTGCTGACCATATATCAGCAGTCGGATTGTAGCTGTCGGCCTCTGACACCAGCAGTTGCACCTCCTGTCGGACCTTATTGTATAGGTCGAGTATAGCGGTGTTGGCAAAGTACTTTCTGGTAGGCAGCTTGTACTGGGGGTCCAGCGTTTTCGGCATGTTGCGAAAAGATTTTTTTTTCCACGGTGTGAAAAGACACCATCTCCCTCGCAAGAAAATGTGTGACTGCAGCCGTGCATGCTTTCCATCTCAAGCTGTGTTGTTTATATTTTGTGGATTTATAAAAAGTGCCCATGATAGTCCCGCACTGGTCCCAGTTTGCTTTTGGGTGGAGATGGATGTGGATGCACAACTAGCTGGTACCAGTTTTGATTAAGCTACAGGATGGTGAATATTCAGGTGTTTACCATCCTTTGCTGGCACACAGTTCATGCGAAGTTCACAGAAGGGCTCATCCAGCCTTGTTGGCTTCCCCTTCTCATTCGGTTTGAAACCGAAATGCTGCCAGACAGGGGCCGTTGCATTTTTGTAACTACCTCACTTGCGGTGATCGCGCTAGCTGCTATTTTAGCACCTTCACTACATAAGCTTGTGCCTTGTGCTCAAGCACATCCCACTGACTGGCTGACATCAGATCAAATTCTCTAGCCTCAAATGACAGCAGCGGACAGTAAGCACAACCCCAGATAAGCGGCAGTTGGAGAAATTAGAATAAGTGTTTAAAAAAAAAAAGCACTTTTAAACTAGACATATTTGGAGACGGTGTTGATATGGACACAGTCAAAAATGTTACAACTGTGATATACCGTTCTATCAGAAAATCGCCCAACCCAACCAGAACATAGTACAGTTGTTGAAAGCAGGGCACATCTGAAAGCAATGGTGATGTCAAGGCCAACACACCATTCTACTTAGTGGCTGGAGAGTAGTTCTCGTAGGCGGACCACCGGACACAAGCATGTCTTCTTGGCTCCTCTCAAAGGCTCCCATAGGAGGGACCAAGGCCTTAGGCTGTAGCCCCACCAGCATGTAGCAGTGTTTCATTTCAAACCAAATTGAATGTGTTCAAATGGAATTGTCCTGAATGGTGGATTTGCACCCATGTGCTGCAAGTGAATCCCACGCTATTGCTTTGTGTAGAGTTCAACGTGGGGGAACTTTGACCCATAAATCCTGCTGCAACAGTCAATAAGGAAACCGCTCTGGCTGTGACCCCCCAACATGGCCAGCAGTCTAACTAATCTGTGTCCCTTCATTCAAATGTTACCATCTCTGCTGTGTAGTTTTACAACACGCCTTTTTACAAAAACAGATTGATGATTTTGTTGTTGTTCCTTATGATCCAACTGTGTTACTGTTAACATTGGCTTGCTTTCTGACCAGCTACCAAGATTTTCACAGACAACAGCCTAATTTATATCTTATGGAAAAATAAGAGTTAAAAGGTGCAGTTTTAACTCTATTCGCCTGTTAAACTCTTATCTGTATTGGTGTCTTGAGGAAAGAAACAAACCCCTTTCTTTCCCCGTTCCTCCACAGGTGAAGTTATACTTCTCAAAGACCGTGGAGGAAGGGGCCAACTCAGAAGCCACCTCCACCTCGGTGACGCCGGACGTGAGCGACAACGAGCCCGACCACTACAGATACTCAGATACCACGGACTCAGACCCTGAGAACGAACCTTTCGAGGAAGAACTGACGCAGATAACTAAAGTCTGACTTGCATATATAAATATATATAAATAAATATATATACATACGTACATGTACACCCCCTCCCCCAACCCACACCCCCCCCCCCCACTTCCCCCAAAGAAAAAAGGCTAGCTGACAGTTAGCTAAGGGGGGGAACCAACTGATGTGATGGACCAGTGACCGTCCTCTGGACTCAATGCGCTTGGAGATCAGTTGAAACCCCCTGCACCCCACCCCACTTCCCCCCGACCCCCACCCTGTAACTGCTCACCATAAGACAAGACAGCTGGACAATCAGATTTAGGGGAAGGGTTCGGTGGGGGGGGGGGGGGCTGGAAGCGATGGAATGGACATAAGAATGAATGGATAGAGGACATTTTAATATAAAGGAGAAAACTTGAATATTAAAAACTGTACCTGCACACATTTGCCTCCGATATGCGTCGCAAAACAAGTCAGCACTATGACTGTCATTGATTCTAGTTTTATTTCTTCTTTTTGATGAGAAAGTCAGAACACTCTATTTGGCGTTTCGCCGATGCAGCCCACCAATCAGGGCCCAATCTGTAACAAAACGGTGAACCACTTCAAAAACCCGATAGGCTAGCTATTTTGGAGACGAGGATTGACGCTTATTCGTGATTGGCTGACTGACAGGCGGCGGTTGCTTAGACTCTGTTCGTAGCGCATTGCAGGCTGAAATGTGTGCATGCAGGTTAAGGGACATGTAAACTTCTATAGAAAACTACACCCACAAATGTTGTTGGGCTAATATCTCCACAATCACACTTTTCTTTTCTTCTCCCTCCTTACCTGCTAGGTTTTTGAAGACTATATGCTGACCAATTTTTATTTTTTTATATTGAATTTTTGTTTAAACCATTTCTTTACCCCCCCCCCCCCCCCCCCCCCCCTTCTATTATTTGTCCATCTGTCTGCACAGTGTTTTCAGCTGTATAGAAGGATGGCTATATGTGTGGACTCTCCCCCTCTCCCCCATTTCATTGGACTAAACCAAGGTTTCCCCCCCCCCCCCTTCCAAAGTTAACTCGGTTACGGTGTTGATGAATTGACCAGTTGATGAATTGACCACGGCAATGCCCCAAGGCCAAACATGGTTTTTAATTAATTTTACTCTGCATTTGGTGCTCCAAGGAGCTAATGATTTGTTGAACATTGTCAGGTGTGTTTATACAGTCCACTATCGGTTGTGCCAACAGTCGAATTGGATGACGAACTACCGATCCCCAAAACTCAAAGAAGAAAGTTCTCCACAATTGTTCCCAGTGAGCAGTAAACTACCGATATGGACACTCACAGAGGTAATTAAAAATGCAAACAAGAGAAACCCAACCAGACCTGGTTGACCACAGCAGCAGAGTCACCTTGAATCAATCAGTTGAATGAGACAATGAAGAAGAAGAAGAAGAAGAAGAAGAAGAAGAAGAAGAAGAAGAAGAAACTAGTATTCACAATCTGCTGCACCTCTGTCAATCGTTTTTAAATGTG
Organism: Merluccius polli; assembly: GCA_030340625.1. Taxonomy (NCBI): domain Eukaryota; kingdom Metazoa; phylum Chordata; class Actinopteri; order Gadiformes; family Merlucciidae; genus Merluccius; species Merluccius polli. The sequence continues at coordinate 42,527 of JAOPHQ010006642.1, forward strand.
CAACATGCGCGCGCACACACACACACACACACACACACACACACACACAGACTTCCTACATCCATCATCACATGGCTTGTGAACGAATGTTCTCTGTGCTTCTTGATGTCTGTGGTATCTTCAGACTGCAAGGTGTTTTGTGCCCCGTCTTTGCAGCCAAATTCAAAAGATGGTTGGCACATATTGGAAAGATCATGAGTGGAAAAAAATTGGGATTTAGCAAACAAAATGAGCACTTGGTCACTATGGACTGCAGTCTGAATTTAACCTGTTTGATTACCTGTTTCTGTCAGTCTTTTGTTCTTAATCATGTTCAACTTACTCTCACCTCTAAGCCCTTTTAATATCCGTTCAGTGAAATCTTACAATGGGAAGAAAAATACTATTTGTTATATTTTCAGTTGTTTGAATCACTAAGCTATATATATATATATATATATGTATGTGTGTGTGTGTATGTATATATATTTATATATATATATATATATATATATATATATATATATATATATATATATATATATATATATGTATATATGTGTGTATATGTGTATATATATATATGTGTATATGTGTATTTATATGTATGTATATATGTGTATATATATATGTATATATATGTATATGTGTGTATATATGTATATATGTGTGTATATATATATATATATATATATGAGACAAGCTACATACACTCTGTGTATCCATTCCTTCAACTGTTTAAGCTATTGAAGTGTATCCACTGTGTATGCCACCCTAGAAACGAGAAATACTTATTTCATGGGGAACTGGTGCAGTGGTCTCTCACCTTCTAGATCTCATTGATTTCCATTGGCTCTGTATTTTTGATGGACAAGATCCTACAATCCTTGGGCGGCCCACGCGGCGTTTATTTGGCCCATGGAGAAATGTTCTGGTATATTTTCAACCTGCCTATCTAGCATTATTGGTAAATTGTTCAATTGTTCGTGTGGCCCCGTTTGACACCTGGGGTGCCACATTTAGCGATGTTTCTACGGTGACGGAAATATGCGATCTGGAAGCACGCAGAAACTAGAAACCAAGCTATGTACACTTTTCTCTGGCGTTATGGATCGAAAGGGATTCAGACGAGGCCAGGTTTGATCCGTTTCATCTGGTGCTAAGACTATCGTAGGCAAGTGTTTATCGTAACCCTAGTGGGGTCTTCGGACCGCTGAAGAATTCCTATGGCATAAATAAGCTAACCCTGATGAGCTGTCACCTCGAAACAAAACCCGCTTTGAGGCTTTTAACTTTCGACATCATGCTGTATTCTTGGGCACACATCCAACTTGTTTTGGTGCTTCTTTGGATTTTAGAGCAGTTATTTTGGGGCGGTGCACCCTAATGAGCGCTCTACCTGAAGAGCAGTACAATGGTTAATGAAGAAAGGTAAATCTTTTCGTTGTCTGTCGCCTTTAGAAGTCGTTGCTACCAACGTTATATTTTGAAGCTTCCATCGTGCATTGATTGATTTAGCCGGCTATGTTATAATTATAGCTATGTTGATATCGGACCTAGGACATTTTGCTAGCATGGAACCATTTTAAAGCTTGTCGGTTTGAAGCAGGTCGCACGCCAGATGAGGCGCGGTGGCGCAGTGTCGCATAGCAGGAAGGACAACGCGTGGCAAAATTCAATTGTCCTGCGTTCAATGTAACGGGTGGTAATGGATGCTGCCGAGTGGCGTCCATCCAGGTTTTGAGCAGTGCGGGAAGTTATAGCGCAGATGGTTGGCGTTGGCGGCGGCGGTGCGAGTGCTCTCATCGAGGATAACTTTCGAATTTATAGCGCGCGTGTCAGTGGACGGGCCGCGTCCGGTGAGCGACCGCCTTAGCGCCTGTTACCCACTGCATGCGTCCGTCAACGCATCCCATTGACTTTGAATGGGGCGGAGCCGCAATGCATTGTGGCTCCGTCCGTCAAGTTCGGCTCCGTCCGTTGCGTTGAGAAGTTGAGAAAATTTTAACTTTTCAGGCCGGGATGGATCCGTCAGCCAATCAGAACGACACCCCATCCGTCAGACACGCCTTCCGTCGTCCGTTGACGGACTCATGCAGTGGGTAACAGGCGTAAGGCTGTTGCTGACACCCTCGACGTGCCTGTACTCGGCTCTCAACTTGGGTTACGTGTCGAACCCTACCTAGAATTTATTTTCTGAGGAGCGGTCAAAACCAACCGAATTTATGAATGTGGGTTTTATTGGATACGTGTCCGTTTGATTTGCGCGCAGTTGTGTTCATTAGCTAAGAGTGCAGGTACAGCTCCAGTTGTGGAAAAGGGAATTTTCTTAACAAAATTCCTCTGCATACAAACCATTCCACACACTTCCTCGCCATTGAATGCAATAATAGAAACAGCCGACTGTTGATCTAGTGACACCATAGGATCCCCAGATCAGATCAACAAACCCGAATGTTATTTTATTTTATTGGGGACACCAAACGGCAGAGGTTAGCCATGGTTAGCATGTCCAAACAACCTAGTAAAGGTCATAGCTCATAGACCGTCTACTCCCAACAAAGGTGGCAGTTCATCGTAGACCCACTTCAAGGCCTCAAAATGCCCGTTGCTGCGCCTTTTTAACGAGTCCGTTCTCATCTTAGCTGTGGTGCTAACATCTAGCTAGCCAGGCTAGTTTCTCAGGCCTGTACGTCTAGTCTCTGGTGCTCTGTTTAACTGCCAAACATCCCAGTGGAAATGGAGCTCCAGTCACAAGCGCTCCTTGTACTAGCGCCGAGCCAGCAGTTAAATCCCAAGTGACCGTAAAGCCGGGCTAAATAGTTGCAGCTGTCAAGGTCATCGTCCCAGTCCAGCATACTTCCCAAAAAAGGACGAGACAGGGTTTTGCTTCTTTTTTCTTTTTTTTTTCTTTCTTATCTTCAGTCGATTTATGTGAGTTGTTGAACAACAACTGAAATGTGTGTTCTGGCAGACTTGGGTGGAGAGACATGAAGCCGTACAGAAACACACATCCTCCTTCTTCTGTGCTGCTTCAGGTGCTACATGTGGCAGTTGATAAGTCTCAAAACAACATTTCATTTTTTGAGACAATCCAGTGAGATCTCCATCTTGGTCACTGTGCCGCTTCAGAGCGATCTGCAGAGGGCCGAGGGCCCTTGCATTTTGTCGTCTGAACGGCCATTCGAGTGTTTGAACTGACATGCTGATTGATTAACAAACGCCCAGGGTGCTGTGCACTACGTCATTGTGTACACTTGCCGTTTTCCTCTGTCTCGAGTGAGCAAGTTGTCATCCGCTGTTTCCAGCTCACGCCAATGTTCCCCATTGGCGCTGTTTATCCGTTGGAATAGACACGTCCTCGCAGTCCTCTTCTGTCCCTGATCTCCATCCAAGACGCGGTGAGCCGTCGGGCTCACAGACAGCAATACCAACTCCCAGATGGGTCTCCACAGTGGGAGGATCCTATTTGATCATATAGTCACTCGATATGGCTCTCAAACAGGGAACAGCCCTATATGTCGTTGGATGACGTTATCAAGGCGTGATGGCACAAAGACTTGGTTGCTTTACAACATTGTTGAGAAGTTCTTTTCAATGGCTTAGTAGTTCATACATGGATTGTGGGAATTTGAGGCATACCAGGTGCTTTCCATGTCTCTTGACTGTCATGGTGCTCTTTCTGTCTTCTCTTATGTCATCGTCTTTCTCCCCCCCCCCCCCCGCGCCCCCCCCCCCCCCCCCCCCTCTTACTACGACTACTCCTGTGCTTCAATGAAAGAATATAGCTACACATTTGATCATGTACCATGCACATGTTGACTCAATATAAAGTCTATATATGACATAAGTATCATCAGAGCCCCCCCAGTGGGACTTTTTTCAATTGAACTACAAATGACAGCGAGTGTATTTTCCACTGTAAAAAAAAAAGGAAAAAAAAAAAGAAATATTTAAAGCCTTCAGTTGCCATACCTAACCTACTAGAGCTTTTATTTTGAAAATGCATTTCTGGTTTTATTTTGTTAATAGCCAAAAGAAAGTTTGGGTTTTCTTGCATCATTAAGTGAAAACTAATTTTCCACAGCCTGATTTGGTTGTGCCAGAAAGGAGGTACACATGTGGACCGGAATCATTGTAGGGTCCTCTTCAGGATACATTGGGTTAAATATCTTGACTCTTTTCTTGTCTTTATAGCTATATATATCTCTGAAAAAGTCAGGAAATCTCAACCGCTGTTGTCCGAGCTGTAGATTCAGAAAATGTCAAGTGAGTTATATACGAACCGTGATTACAAGATTGTGGCTTTTTCCATTAAAAAAAAAAAATCTAAACTTTTACTTCATGGTGAATGGAACGTGGTTTTCTATTCCAAAGATGCATGCGGACACACTCTTGTAGCTTTTGGTGCATTCGTCTCTTGCTTCGAAAGTCATGTTCCCAGGGCATAATATGACTGTGTTGTTCTATGTTGCACACTAGCCAATCCAGAAGCTTTTAAATCCACCGACTCTTCTGCTATTTCAGTTTACACTTTATCACTGAACCTGCCAAAATTAAGCTCATTCTTTTTTTTTCTTTGTTTTTGTATTTTTTTAATGTAGTTTGGAGGTGACCAGCATATGTGGCCTATAGGATTTTCTTCTTTTGCCTTATTTGTACCAATAACAAGTTTTTTTTTTTCTTCCTCCTGTTGTTTAATCGCTGAAACAGCTGAACTTTTGATCCCAGGTCCATATACAATAACGCCTATTCTGTCCACCAAAGAGGTTTAGCGACTTGCCCGTTTTCCTAGAGCTGCTCAGGGGTTTGCCACCAGGCGACCCCTGGCTTCACCGTCCTAGAAATTGATCAAACCTCTGGGTGTTGACGAGAAGTGGTGGTGTTTGTATAGGGGGTTCTGGTTCTGTCCATATAAAGCCCCGTTCAGCTCCAACACTGGCTCTATATAGCTTCACATAATCGTCACGCAATCTGCAGAAACTGTTATGACCAGAGCAACATTTATTGTACTCTACTTTTGCACTGTTACAGGTAATTGCAGGGTTTTAAGTCAACGGTCCATCAGTGTGATTTGTTTTTTTTTTTACTTTTTTTTTTATGGTTTTCGTTTTTTTGATGAAGTCATTTATTACCCGATTAATGTTTTATTTTATTTTTTTATCTTCGTTTGGTAAACAGAAAGCTAGGCCTCGTTGATAACAGCGAGGTGCGGCAAAATCCGATTTATCGTACAGGTCCCAAAATCGCTATGGAAACCAACGTAGTATTATTTTTGACTGAAAAATGTCATAATACCCTCCAACCCCTCCCCTAGATTTTTTTCTTTTAATTTTCCCCCCTCCTTGTTTTATAATGAAAAGAAACGCTGTAAAGGTGAATAAACTATTTATAACAGTAACAACTCTGTCCTGTGCTTTATTTACCTGTTCACCCCAACTCATCACTTAATTATTAACTCAAAGACAGGTATCCAAGGTAACTTATGACGTTTTATCCTACGTATAAATCTGGTAGGTTTGGCTAATTCTCAGTTTTTGGCCTCTTGTGTCGTGAGCTTTTAGTTAAACTAATACCTTCATATTCTAAAAGAAGAGCACCTTTAATAAAACCGTGCTGCATGTCTCTGGAAACGCAGCGGACAAGCGAGTCTCTGAGCAGACGGACTGTTGTAAGCAGGGACATGGCGCCAGGTTGTTTTAACACCGAGTTGTTTACTGTTGTCTAAATATCACAGCAGACTGCCTGCCAGCGAGTGTGGAGGAGGAAGAGGATGTGAGAGGTTGGCCTCATCATCATCATCATCTTTGTTCCCATCGTCACGTAGACAACTCACATGCTCATCCATTCAGGTGATGTGCTGTAGGATCTGACGTGTTGACTGCAAGATGTAGACCAGGGGCCTCATTACAGAAAAAATCCTAACTGCTCATCCTAACTTAAGTTAGGAAACCAAAGATAGGAAAAATCCTAACTTCCTATTACAGAAGCAATGCCTAACCTAATGTCTGTTTCCTATCTTATCTGTGGCTTCCTATCTTATCTTTATTTAGGAAATCCTAACTGTTCTGTCAATCTGATTTTTCGACAGCTATCGACATGTTTCTGCACTTAGAATGTGCATGAGACTGATAGAACGCGTTACTTTAATGGCAAATTAGCCTCAACTTTAAAGCTATAAACGAAACAGCAAGCTACTGTCATGGCAGGTACAGCTGAGAGTAAGAAGAGGAGGGCTTTTAATTTTAGCCAAGACGAGTTGGAGGCATTAGTTCAGGCGGTGGAGGAAAAATCTATTGTTTGGGAAATGTTCCACGACTGTAGGCCTCTCCAGAGCTGGACGCAATTCTTCCACCAAATTCAAAATTAAATGTCTTGGCAGGCGATAAAATAAAATTAAAATATGGTCAGGAAAATTTAACACATCATTATGCGGTCTAAGTAGTCTTTCTGCCATTATATTTCTGTTAATATGTTCATCTTCATTGTCAAACATACCTACAAGCAGTGCTGCTGCCATATTTATTTCAGTTAGTGACAGTTATTTTGAATTTAGGACAGGATGAATGGCGACCTAACTTAGGCATCCTAAGTTAGGAATTTCCTAACTTAGGATGGTTCTGTAATGGCTAAATTCCTATCTTAAGATAAGATAGGATCTCATCTTAAGTTAAGTTAGGAAACCTGCTTCTGTAATACCAAAACCTCTAAATGCCTTCCTATCTTAAGTTAGGATAGGATTTCAGAGTTAGGAAGTTTCTGTAATGAGGCCCCAGAACTCCCAAACTATCATCCCAAATACCCTAGCAACCACCCAAGAACACCATAACAACCATCTAGCTATTCCCTAGCAACCACCCCAGAACACCCCAACAACCATCTAGCTATTCCCTAGCAACCACCCCAGAACACCACAACAACCATCTAGCTATTCCCTAGCAACCGTCCTAGAACACCCTAACAACCTTCTAACTATTCCCTAGCAACCAACCTGAATACCCTAACAACCTGCTGGCTATGCTCTCACAACCTGCAGCCGACCGTCTAAAATAGCCCAGAACACCTAGCAACCATTTAGGACACCAATAGCAACCATCTAGTGTTCCCATTTGGGACACTGTAGCAACTCCCCGGCAACTACTAGGAACACCCTGGTAACCGCATAGCAACCGCCCAGAGCACCCTAGTTTGTTTGGTCGGTCAATAAACCATGTAACTGCCAACAGGAAAATCAGTTGCATATTTCCTTTAGAAAGCGTAGGGCTAACTGGGCGTCTTCATGTTGGAGGTAAAGACTCAGACTCTGTTTCCAGGGGTACATAAGGTGCATCTCTTGTTTCTTGGGTGCAGGCCATGTACATGTTGTGTTAACGGATACACAACCAACCTCCTACAGCATGTGTCCACGCGTGTATGCACATATGTTAACATGATTATTATAGAACAGGTTAAGTAGGATTACATACAACCAACAGCGTGTGGGACCAGCGGGGGAGTATGCAAGCGCACACACATGCACACGCACATGCAATCACACACACACAAAAAGTAATAGTTCAAGTACTCTACTGTTGATACAAAAAAATAATCCTTAATTAACTATTTTAGAGGAATATGTAATGTATATTAGACAAACGTCACTAGTGATATTTCAAGTAAATTGACACATTGACACCAAACACCGCAAAACTTATTTTGGAAAACTGAATTGTGGGCAACACCATGCGAATATTATCCCCCTTTAACTTTTAACAGATCTTTATACACATTTCTAGTCCTATTTCCAAATAATGTTGTTTAGTCATTCAGGAGACGCATCTCGCTCTAGCATGCCAACAGGTAGACTGCGGACACCGGGGGATTCAAACCCAGAACCATTCGGCTGCGAGTTAAAAACCCCATAGCCACTGTGATATCCTCCTACACATACAGTACATCCGCCACATACATTCAACTACCATATGTGGAATAGTTAGTCATCAACTGGCACAGCAAATGCTATAGTAGCAAGCATTCCTAGCGCAGCGCTTCCTGTGTAATTACATCCCGGTATATATATTATATATGTTTGTGCTGCAGGCGAGCGCAGGCCCGGTTCTACGGGGGTGCATAAGCATACCCCCCCCCCCGTCGACAATCGCGTACTGGTCCCCACCACTTTCAAAGTAGCCTACTGGTGCACCCCCTGTAATCTCAGATGCACCCCAAGGCATTCGGTTCTGGAAGCGGGCCTGGGCGAGCGTCAGTGTGTAAATCCCTTATGCTCGCCATGCAGCGCTCAGGAATGTAGCATGTGGACAAACAAGCTATAGGATGGCGGAGCGGAGCCGCTGTTTTGTTTGGAGGGATCTCAACATCTGGTTCTCCGGCTCATTGAGAGAGCAGGCGGGATAGGAGCGGAGATAAGGTGGAGAGGGGGAAGGGAGGAGGAGGAGGAGGAGGAGGAGGAGGAGGAGGAAGGGAGGTCCCATAGGTCACACACGTTACAGCAGGTGCTAGGATACTTTAACCAAAGGTATGCATGTACCTTGCATTCAGTTTTAGTTTTTTTTACAATCAAGTTCTGATTCCAAGCGGGTTTATTCAAGTTCTATTGTAGTCCTAATCATACAAATGTCAAAAGTCCCACTCCAAAGTTTTATATATCCCACTGTGAGTCGTGATTGTTGCTGTGCTTGTTGCAGTTCGGTGAACGCGGCCTCCGAGAACGCGCGCTGCAGAGACACGGCGCGTCCAAGGGGTCGCGTAAACCCAACATCCACATCCAGCGAACTTCTAAGAAGATTTTGACCCGTTCAAACAGTTACTGGGAGTGCTGCCAATTTATATTTCGCAGAAAAACAAACTAGCCGCTCGCCATCATCATCATAAGACAGGGGCCAGAGTGTTGGTTTTATTACATCGTGATTGCTGAATTATTTAATTGCATATGTAGGCCAATGCAAGAAATTGTGACGTGAAATATAGTTCTGGAGTTGCAGTCTACTCTCGATGCAATGCAAATAAAAGTGTCCAATGTAATATCTATATTTTTTTATGCAAATATTTGTAATACAAAACAATGAATAACTAAGGAATCTGTTATCACCCACTTAAGTTAAAGTGAAAATGCTCACTGGGTTCTTTCTTGAGACAAAACCAAGATTAAATGAGGCTATATTAATTTCGGTGAAAACAAACAAAGCATGTTTTTCATAATTAAATAAAATAAATATTAGGCTATAATACATATCTATCTTTGGGGGCACTATGAAGATCGCCCGCGTTGAATTCATCGTTCGACGGGTCGTAAATTTGATCGTCCTCAAGCCCTGAGGTCGGCTATTGTCCCGCAGCCGAGAGACGGACCAATGAGAGGTCCTGGGGGACAACAAGCCAGCTACTGTGTTCTGCCACCGCACACACACACACACACACACACACACACACACACACACACACACACCACCCATGCTGACCTTAAGGGTAGTGTGTGTGTGTGTGTGTGTGGGGGGGGGGGGGGGGCGTCAGATGAACCTGGTAAACTTTAAACTCACTGAACTCTGCTTCTCAGTACGACCCTGGGAATGTACACACACACACACACACACACACACACGCAGCCCATGGCCCAGTGGGACAGACGCGTTGCCCTTTGCCCTATAACTTACTGTTCCTACTTAGATGGTGTGTGTGTGTGTGTGGGTGCGTGATGTGGAAAATGCATCCTAACAATATTATCACAAATCAACTTTACTCTATCACTAGTTCATTTATCATACGCTTTGTCCGTATACCTTTCTCTCCGTTCGAAAGGCGTTACCTTAGTCTGCCTTTGCGTCACCGCCGTAGCCAAGATGTGTTTTTGTGTCAAATATCGAGGCTCCCATTTTCAGACCGTGAGAACCCCTTCTGGTTGTCTGGCGCGTCTTTGATCCATTGATGTTTGTGCCTCCGATGTGACTCTAAAAGTCATTCGTTGTCTCATCGAAGACGCCGGCTAAATGCTCCCAGTG